>JAZAYU010000921.1:0-123281 GCA_038501625.1 Corbicula japonica | reverse complement strand
AATGGTGCAAAGAATGATGCAGAAAATATCAAACCCAGAGTTTTATGAATTCTTACAAAGTCTTACAAACTACGAGAATGAAACGGTTGATGGTGATGGCGACATCGTACAAAATGATGAACAATCCATGGAAATAGATGAAGAGGTTGACATATTGGCTAAAAAATTGAACATTGGCGATTTAGCTACGGATTACAGACCGGTTTTCGATACTTTAAAAATGATAAAGTTGAAACAGACCACACAATCAGATGCATTCAAGATGATATTAAAAGAGGCTGAAGAACTGGATGCGAAGCAGAAAAGTGTTGGTAATCCATTCGCACAATTGTTTAAAACATTGATAAAAGTTGAAC
Source organism: Corbicula japonica (assembly GCA_038501625.1). Taxonomy (NCBI): domain Eukaryota; kingdom Metazoa; phylum Mollusca; class Bivalvia; order Venerida; family Cyrenidae; genus Corbicula; species Corbicula japonica. The sequence continues at coordinate 122,925 of JAZAYU010000921.1, read as the reverse complement.
AAGTTGTTGTTGATGATGATGATGAAGGTGATGATGAAGAAGATAAGACGGGTGTTGATACACAAAATAGAAATGAAGAGGAAGAGTTAGAAAATGAACAAAACGATGATGATGAAGAAAACCAAGTGGGTATCATTAGACGTAGAAAAGGCGACAAAGATGAGGAATACGAAAATAAGCGGCAAAAGTTCAATGTGATGTGAAAAAAAAGAGTAAAGTAAAAACTGCATTTTGATATTAACATGACTGTAAATATCAATTAATTATTGAAAAATGAACATTACATGGGTTTTTATTTTTGTATGAAAAGTATATTTAAATGTTTTAGTTTTTTGTATGCATGTATGTATAGAGATGTGTTGTTTTTGAATGTCAATAAAAACATTGATGAATGAACCCAATTCATTGCTATTAACATATGTTAATGATAACTGTATATTTTTTCAGGTTTTATATAGAATAGATATTAGATGGTTACACACCCTTTTTGCAAAAATTTTGGTTAAGCTTTTTCGCATTTATTTATGTGATACAAGAATACAAAAAAATGTCAAATTTTTTTTAGACACGCGGATTATATATGCAGAAAATTTGTTACATATGAAGACATATATTTGGATGAATCGGATCCATTTGATGAGAATTGGAAAACTTTTATGGAAAGGGAATTTTATACAGATACATTCAATTTGGTAAAATGGAACGAAGAAATTGAAGACCAGTGTTTGAACGAACTAAAATATGAAGATGTGAATTGTGATAGAAATGAGTTGTATGATGTTGATAATGTATTTAAAATTTGCAGCGAATGCGTTTTAAGTGAGTCTGGGTTTGCTGGGGAAATATTTAGCGTATGGATCGACTCACTGTTAACTGTGGCCAAACGTATGGCTGAGCTATGCACACCCATTACGGGACACACGCCCTTGGTTAGATTCACTACGAAGTTAAAACCGACTGGTAAATGTTGTAACAATTCAAACGTAATTCATGTACAAACGTATGGAGTGGAATTGTTGAAACACATAACGCAAATAATATGTCCTCGTTTAGAAACTTTTTTGGCGTTCGATTACTTACTAATACTTCGACCTGAAAAACAATTCAACAATAAAAGAGAATCTAACCAAGATCAAATTGTTCATGATTTACTTGTTGGTACCGAATATGAGTTTAAGAAATTTGATTTTTCGTTGGGAGAACATAGTAGTGACGATGATAGTACAGATGATAGTACAGATGATAGTACGGATGATGGTGAGGATATAGAAAATTGAAATGTTGTTATGAAATGTGTATGAAAAAGAAAAAGTAAATTTATGTTTTTTATAGTTGTGAAAAATATGTAACTATATCTCTGGGTTGTTGTTGAACAACTTGCGAACTAAAAGTGTTTTGCGTTTATTATTATGTGTATGAAATTTTCATATATTATCATAATTCTATGTTCTTTCTATTCATTATATATAAATGTTTGATATTTTTTGATGGTAACCAAAATCTTTGTAAAATTGTTATGTGTGCGTATTATGATTATACTTTCTCAAACTGTTGTGACAAAATAAATAAAATCGTAATGAAAACTAAAACAAACGACTCGAGTTTTTGTTTTTATTTTAATGGGTTTTTTTTCAAGTACTGGTAACATTTTTATAACATATATACATATATATATATATATATATATATATATACATAAAAGAGTTTTTTAAAAGTCTTCATTTTCGCGTTTGTTCAACGCCTCAGAAAAAGATGCTCCCGTTCCTGCCAGAATAACGAACAGTTCCTCGTTGGTCCGATCGTTCTTTATATTCCAAAATCTGATCATATCAAAAGGAGTGTACCCACCGTAAGTCCTAGCGTTCACATCACAACCTTTGATTTTCACTAAAAGACGAACCATCTCTACATGGCCCATCTCGCAAGCACAATGAAGAGCGGTTTTTCCGCTCTTGTGTTCTTTGGCGTTCACCTTGGAACAGTCGAGCTCCAGCAAATACTTCAAAACGTCCACACGTTCGTTCAAAACGGCCAAATGCAAAACCGTCAGTCCCTCCCCGTTCACCCGACTTAAATCGAGCGGATAGTCTCCATCGTCACCAGCTCCACTGCTCCCGACTAGAGGCAATTCAGTCATTAACAATTTCACGCAATCCATATACCCGAGCTGAACGGCCAAATGTAACGGCGTATTTAGATTGCAATCGGTCATAAACGCGGAACCACCTAAGCGAATCATTTCGCTAAGCAATTTAGGCTGGTTCGTTAGAACTGCCAAAATCAAGCAATTCTGTCCCAGTCTGTTGCGTAGGTTGTACGTGAAATGATGAGATAAACGAATCAACTCCAAAGCCAGTTCTTCTTTGCAACATATTATAGCCAAATGCAATTGCGTATCACCATCTTTATCCCTCCTTAATTTCATCAAAGCCCTCGGTTCTTCTTCAAACTCCATAGTTTTCTTTCTTCTTTTTTTTTTGCTCAATAAATTAACGATGATGATGATGATGGATAACTAAACGCCAAAACAAGTTTTTTGTTCATATACTTAAGGGCTGTTTTGTTTGTTTAACAATTTGAACGAAATATATAATCATTAATGAGATATTCAAAACTATCATCATAATGATTACTGACCATGTTGAACTCGATACATCAAAACAAAAATCCAACAAGAAATTTATTATTTTACTTTTTTTCTATTCCCTTTTTTTAATCATTCATTCATTCATTCATTCATTCATTCATTTATTCAATATTTTCTAACATAACAAATAAATTTTCGTATACGAACAAGAAACAAAAAATTTGAAACAAAAATGAAATTAATGAAATAAAATTTTTTCAAAACGCCGCATTTTCTCAACAATAGTCACAACAAAACAAAAATTGGTAAAAATGTTCAATACTTTTTGTTTATAAAAAATGTCTCATTCCTCTTCCATCTATCTACCTCAACAAATCTCATCCTTTTGTTTAATATAACAGTCCCGAATTCACAAGTGATGATCGCAAACTTTCCCCTTCTGTACAAACGGATAAATGCGCGTTTATACTTCCGCGCAAACCATCTATACTCTCCCGCAACGCACACACTTCCCTTTCGTAAGAACTTATTTTCAGCGACAACATTTCCTTCTCATGCAACAACTTTGTATACATAGCCTTACGCCGAGATCGAAACCGCCGAGCAGCTTCGCGATTTTTCTTCCTTCTACGTTCCAATCTTTCTTTCGACACAGTATTATCACCTTCATTTCCAACAACTTCACCAGCACTACTACAAATAACGCAACCACTACCAATATCGTCAGTAAAGGACAATCGAGGCCTACCCAGTGTTGAATGCAACTTTTCGAACACATCTTTATCATCATCATCATCATGCCATTCAACCAAAACTCGCTTTTCTTCTCCACACAATTTCTCTTTTTCCTTTCCTTTTTCCTCTTCTTCAACAATCACCAACGAATTTTTTTCCTCGTCGTCGTTACATTTTTTTTCTTCTTCTTTATCATCAATTTCCATTCCCTCAATTTCATCGCACTTGTTTTCAACATACGCATTGCTAAGTTTACCAGTCGATAACGAAACGCCTTCATCATTCGCAGTGTCACCGGTGAACGAAAACCCACCAATATTAATTTCCTCAATATCATCATCATCATCTTCATCATAACTATGACTAGAACTAATAGTATGAGTACTATCACCGAAAATAACGCGAGTCTCATCAAATTCGCCTATTTCTTTCAAATAATCAGCGTTGATTGGTTTCAAACCTATTTCAGTCCTCACAGGACCACAATCATCATCATCACCAACAACAATCACATTCTCATCGAAGCTAACTTTCCTTTTTTTTCCTCTCGCGCAGCGTTTAACAACAAAATCTTCGCTATCCGACAACGAAACCGTACTTTTTCTTGTTCTTTTCTCTTCTTCTTCTTTTTCTTCTGCTACAACGTCTCGTTCCCTTTTAACGAATTTTCCCTCAAGTAATCCCATCGAATCTTTTTGTTCATCCATTTAATTTTTTTCTACTCATATATATAAATCCGGGTTTAACCGCAAAAAAAATCAACACCGATAAATTTTCATTCACATCAAAAACCTTTTAAATGAAACGCTCTTTTTCACACACACACACTTTCTCTTCACAATCTATTTCTAAAGTTTTTTTTTTTGTGTTTAGTTTTTGGTTTTTCACTGGTTTTTTAAAAATCACACAAAAAAAATTTCTATCAACAATCTCTTCAAATCTCTTCAAATCTCTTCAAATCTCTTCAATCTTAATCTCTTCAATCGCTTCACTCTTTTTTGAAGAAGACCGCACTAAACCTTTTCAATCCATCAAAACTGTAAAACAACCAACAACATTCCGTCTCTTTTTCTTTTTGTCTTTTCTCCAGTTTTTAAAAATCGCACAAAAATTTATTCAACCAACAAACGCTTCAACACTTCAAACATCTTAGTTTAAAAATGTGTGTGTGTGTGTGTGTTTGCAAGTGTAAGAGCGAGGGTTGAGCCAGTTCAATTGAAGAAATAGATGCAATAATTTTTTTCATTGCTAAAACGTTATTAACGTTTTGGGAATGTTAATATATATATATGTGTGTATTTTGTAGGGAGGGAGATTTGGTAATAATAACGAAGATAGAGGATTTCGTTTTCGAAAAACTTTTATTTCATACATTTTTTTCTTTATATACAAAAATTGTTGACTAGAACTTCACACTCATGTTTTGCATTGGTTCGTTGCACATATTCCCCGGCTACAGGTTTGTTTTAGAAAAAAAGGAAGTATAACAAGAATTAGTTTCTCACAAAACATTACAAACATTAACAAAACACACATGTCAGATTTTTTCATTCATACACATGCATACAATACATACATAACAAATACATTTACATTACAATACATAATGAAACAAACACACAAAACGAACAAAAACAGTTTTTCAGTTCTTGCAAAACAAAATTTTCATTTCCTTATTTTTATACAAACTTAATAAAATCGGTTTTTTCACATTTCAACGTTTTTACAAAAAAGTTAAAAAAATGTTTCATGTTTGATTCATATATAAGGTTAACTCTCATCCATTTTGTTATAAGGTAGACTGTGATCTTTTATACTTCTGTTCAAGTGTTTTTTTGGTTTTTTTTAAGTGGACTGCCATCATTTTGAATCTCAATCCATCTACTAATTTTGATGTTTAAATTTTCATATGTAGATGATTATAAGGTGGACTGTAATCATTAGTTTTTTAGTCCATCTAGTACCAAAATTGTCAAACGTTAAATGTTCATATAAGATTTACATTTACATTATTATCAGGTGGACTAAAAATCTTTTTAGTTTTAATTCATCAGGTATTAATTGTCGATGTCAATGTTCATATATAGATTTGCATTTACATTTACATTATTATCAGGTGGACTGAACTAATTTTAGTTTTAGTTCATCTAGTACTAATTGTCCATGTTAATGTTAATATATATAGATTTACATTTACATTATCAAAGTTGACTGTAAATCCTTTTTAGTTTTAGTCCATCTAGTAGCATTGTTAATGTTCATATATAATTTTCATTTACATTATCAAGTGGACTGAAATGTTTTCAGTTTTAGTCCATTTAATAGCATTGTCCTTGTTAATGTTCATATATAGATTTACATTTCACATTTCACATTTACATTATTAGGTGGACTGGGACAATTTTAGTTTTAGTCCATCTAGTTGTATTGTTAATGTTCATATGTAAATTTTACATTTCACATTTACATTCACATTATTATTAGGTGGACTGAAATCATTTTAGTTTTTAGTCCATCTAGTAGCATTGTTGATGTAAATGTTCAAATATAGATTTACATTTACATTTACATTTATCAAGGTGGACTGAAATCTTTTTAGTTTTAGTCCATCTAGTAGCATTGTCCATGTTAATGTTCATATATAAGATTTTACATTTTCATATATATAGATTCACATTTATATTCAGAGTGGACTGTATTCATTTTAGTTCTAGTCCATCTAGCATTATTGTTGATGTCAATGTTCATATATAGATTTACATTTACATTTTCATTTACATTATTTAGGTGGACTGAATTATTTTTAGTTCTAGTCCATCTAGTAGCATTGTTTGATGTTAATGTTCATACATAGATTTTACATTTTCATATATAGATTTATTCACATTTATCAAGATGGACTGAAATCAATGTAGTTCTTGTTCATCAGGCAGTAATTGTCAAATGTTAAATGTTCATATATAAATTCACATTTATCAAGGTGGATTGAGATCATTGTAGTTCTAGTTCATCAGGCAATATTGTCGAATGTTAAATGTTCATATATAAATTCAGATTTATCGGGGTGGACTGAAATCTTTGTAGTTCTAGTTCATCTAGCAGTATTGTCAAATGTTAATGGTTATATATAAGATTCACATTTATATCTTTGTGGAATGAAATCATTGTAGTTCTAGTTCATCGGGTAGTATTATCGAATGTTAAATGTTCATATATAAAATTCACATTTTATCAAGGTGAACTGAAATCTTTTTAATTCTAGTCCATCTAGTAGCATTGTAAAAATTTCATATATAGATGTGACATTATCACCATCTAGTAGAGTTGTTAATGTTCATATATATATAAGATTTTTACATTCATCAGGATGGACTGTAATTCTTTTAGTTTCAGTCCGTATAGTAATATTGTTCATGTTAATTTTCATTATAGATGTGACGTTATTCACCATCTAGTAGATTTGTTAATGTTCATATATATATAAGATTTTTTACATTTTATCAAGGGTGGACTGTAATCTTTTAGTTTCAGTTCGTATAGTAATATTGTTCATGTTAAATTTCATATATAGATTTTACATTTATTAGGGTTGACTGTGATTCTTTTAGTTTCAGTCCGTATAGTAATATTGTTCATGTTAATTTTCATATATAGATTTTCGTATGTAGATTTTACATTATCAGATGGAACTGTAATCATTTCAGTTTTTAGTCGTCCATCTATTCATATCGTTCATCTTCATTTTCATATAAGATGGGACTGCAACTCTTTTAGTTTCAGTCCTTATAGTAATATTGTTCATGTTAATTTTCATATAAAAATTTACATAATTAAGTGGACTGCATTTGTTTTAGTTCTAGTTCAGGGTTGATTTGCATTGGTTATAAGTTTTTAATTCATCTAGTAGTAGTAGGTAGTAGTTGCAATGTTTAAATTTCATATATATAAGATTTACATTATTATTAGACGAACTGTTTTTTTTTAGTTCTAGTCAAGGTGGACTAAAACTGTTCGAGGTGTAGTTTCATTCTTTTTTCTCTTCATGGTTTATGAATTTCAAGTTTTTCAATGTTAACGTTTTTACTTTCATGTACAATAAGGATGTGTTACAACCTTTAAGGTGTAGTCAACATCAACATTTTTTGGAATGTATAGAAAAATACAACAATTCGTTTATCTGTTTTTTATATAAAACTAAGATAATTGTTTGGGTAGTTTATCGAGACTGCATAAATGAGAATCGGCAGTCATCATAATCCGTTGAACATTAATCTTCCGACGACTCGCTTTACAAATGAGATATATAATATAAACGATTAATAAAATTGCAAATATCGCATATTCAATTTCATATAACGAATTCATTTTCACATAATCATCCTGATTATACAAAACAATCATAGGTAAAGTATCATTTCTAGTTTTATAAATAATCATTTTCTTTGAAATTTGTTGAAGTTTCTTTTTTTTTATAATTCAGAGCTGACTGATGAATATTCATATTCAGTTCTTTTTAACACAATGATTACACAATCATTGAAATAATAATGTTCAACCCATGTTGACTGCTGGATGAAGAAAGACTGAAATGAACTAGTATCTTGCCTTATATACTTCTACGTCAGAGATGTAATTAACGTTTTACGAATGTTAATAACATTGGTGGTGGACTGAAAATTCATAATTTACACTTTTCTTCAACATGTTTAAACGAAACAGAAAAACAACATTTTAACGTTTTTAGTTTTTATTCAAACAAATAATGCAAAACTAGAATTACATTAACGACAGTTTTAACAAACTCTTTATGTTAGCGTATAGAGTTCTAACACAGAACACATCTTTATAGTAATAACAAGATTCATCAGATTGAGAGTTCTGGCACAGAAAACACATCCCATTAATGTTGTTTCATATCGGAATGGTAATTGTTCTTTGTTTTTACAATAATGAACCGGTAAAGTTCTGTTTATATAAAATTGTCATTTGACGAACGCTCAATGTGTGTAAAGTGGCATATGCTTTACAAAGGTTTACTATATTGCTATTCTTGTCCATGTTTAGTTGTTTTTTATACTGCTTTTTATCCATGAGTGATTTTTTCTTGCGGAGAGATTCGTGGAATTCATCATAATCGCTTCCGTAGTTAAACCGAACACACGCGTGCTCCATTTGATTCCCACTAGGACAGATAATGCATTCAAAACATAAGTAATATAGTCCCAGGTATGGCCCATAATACTTGTTAAGGAAAGGCGGGTCTGGTTCTATACTCTCTAAAGTTTTAAATGTCTCCTCTGTCATTTGGTTTGGTATTCTGATCATCTTTTCATCATTTTTAGCAAAATCCACCAAAACTGAATCAAAGATTAAACGGCAAGCGTCTTCTTCTTCTTCCGTTAATTTGCAAGGCGATGGGTTGACCAACTTAATATAACTTTTAATCCAATCTCTGTTTGCGAATGCGTTATTTTCCGAATCTTCGTCCGCATCTCGAAGTAACGTTATGGCTTGTTCTTCGGTACAAATGGAAAAATTGTAATAATGTTCGTACAACTTTGCCAACGAACCATTAAGAATTGACTTTTCTCGGTCCTCTTCAATGTTGGTTAAGATTAGTTGCATTTCAGTGAGAATAGTGCAAGCGTTCATCGTTAATTTTGATATTTTTTTCTAATGTTATAAGGAAGATATTTGTTAAGTGAGAGAATGAGCTATTGTGATATATTATGTATGACTACCTTTTTATATCACAGTTAGAAATTATTAACGTTTTCAAATAGAAATAAAAATGACCCAATGGTAAAATTTATATATATATAAAGAAAAAATACAAATCCCTTATTTATTTTACAAATTTTGTAGAGACTTTATAGAAAAAAAAACAAACTACGCGATGGCTTCAAGCGGTTCAAATTGTCTCGTTCTTATGATAGTTGATTCGGACGAAAAAACGAAGGCGACTGAAGTGATGAACAAAATTAAAACGATAGGAACTGGACTGTCCATGAGAAACATAGATAAACCAGGTTTCCAGTTTATGATGTTGGACGAAACAACGCCATCACAAGAAATAGCAGAATTAATGGAAAAGAGTAAACTCGTGTATTACTACATATCTGCCAAGTTTTTGGAAAAAGTCTGGCCTATATATCATCCATACGAAACGCCGGAGAACAAAACTGATCGACAGCTTGTACCAATCTATATAGACATCACCAAACAATCACCAGTTCCTCTTGAACTATTAAGAACGACGGGACTCCATTGGTATCATCATGATTTTTTTGTGACAAATAATGTGAGGAAGACTTTAAGTTTTTTGCACGAAAAGTATAGACTATATTGAAACGCTTTAGTTTCATAGTGTGTTGATAAGGGGAACTGACAAAAAAAAGTATTGTTTCAGTTTGTGAGATTAATTCTGATATATATTTATATTTGTATGTTTTGTTATAAAAATTTAAATTATACAAAAATAAATCCGTAAAAAAAACAACCATCAAGCGTTTATTTTCATTGCTTTTCTTTTTATGTTATATATGTATATATCATAAAAAACTACAACAATGTAATGTTCAGTTTAATATGAATATCGGTAAAATAACACAATTTTATAATAATTTCCATCTCAAACGTTAATGTGTCAAATAAACTTTATGTGAACCCTGAAAACAGGTTTCTTTAATGAACTTTATGCGAACCTTGAAGAAACATTATTGATTTTCGTAAAACTAGAAGATAAAGAAATTGGATGTACGCAATGAAAACGGAATCCCCAGGTGTGCATTTCGTTTGAAATAAAACTTTCTCTCTTTTTTCTCCAAAATAACGAAAAGGATAACTCTTTAGAGTTCAATCCCTTTCTTTCACTTTGGTTTGTATGAATTTTTTGTTAATCTGAATCGGAAAATTGCAAACTTTTAATTTTTTTTCTTTTTCTTTGCGCGAAACTATCATTCTCAGTATTGTCAATCCCGTCAAATTTATTTTTGCGTTTCTTTAGTTTGTCTATCAATATCTCTCTATTACGTTGCAACATAAGTTTTCTATCTGCGCTTCTTTTCTTTCTTTGTATAAAACTGTTTTTGAGAGAGTGTTCATTTTCGCTTTCACTTGAAGTAGATAAATACGATTCTTCAAATTCGGCTAAAGCCCATGAATCCGATCCACTGTCAGGTAAATCTGCATACTCGGAATCAGAAAAATTGTAATCGCTAACATGTAATTCTGTTTCATTTTTGATAAAATCGCGTAAACTCGAATCAGAGTCATCTAATTCTTCGTCCTCATCATCATAATCATCGTAACTGTCAGAATAAGCATCATTAATGCTTTTTCTAGAATTTTCAATACTTTCGTTATCATTATCATCATCGGTTAAACGTTCAGAGCCGCTGTTCTCTCCTTCATATGCTTCACTATCGATATAAACATTTTTAACGTATTTTTTTTTAATTTTTTCTTTGACTGAATTGTGGCCAAATTCACTTTCTACTGAATTATCATCTATAAATTCAAGTGAGTTGATGATTTTCTTAACGGCATTAAGTTCAATGTCGGATTTCTCTACATCATTTAATATTATATCTTTTTCATAGGGTTTTAAATCAACTTCATTTTCTTCTATTTCACTTTCTGAAGAACTTTCGACAAAATCATCATCGTCCAACAAATTATCGTCACCATATTGACTATCATTTTGGTTTGAAATTGATAGCAAATTTAATACATTTGAAGATTTTGTCTTTTCTTCACTGGTCATTTCGTTCTAGTTTTAAAAAAATGTTTTGATATTCATAATATTCGCAACATTTCGATAAACAACGCTATCAATAATGCTGTTCAATCTAGAGTTGTAAACTGATAAAACATTACAAATGTGAAACATACTAAAACTAATACCAATTAACGTTTTAATGCGATAATTTCTTTACAATATAACTACATACAACAACAAAAATTTTACACGTAAATGGCCTTTTAAAGTCATGTCAAACTGTAAAAAGATGAATGTGAGTTCTTATTTTACAAATATATGAAATACATGAAACCATATTACTGGTGAAAAAGTACACTCTTTAAAAGCGTGTCTGTATGTAATGATAAAATGATATTTTTAAAACGTCTTTGCATTAAATTGGTCCAGTGAAAAATGAAACGAATTTTGTTCAATAAAAGTCATCCGTAGTAATATCTATCGGTTTAAAGTCGTCCCAGTTGAATTCCGTTTTATCGAAACTAATTAATGGATCAAAGTCTATAAAGATGGAATCTTCTTCTTTCATGTTTATATCTTCAATGAAAACAGAGTTAGTGTGCGATGTGTTATCTGTTATCATGACATCGCAAGAAACTGATTTATCTTCAACATCATCGCTGAACAAATACGAAATGAATTCCTTTTGGTTTCTGAAATGTGGTAGCAATGATCGATCTGATCTAATCTGCATTTTATGAGAATATTCATTGTGTGACAACATTTCTTCAAAATCAGTTTCGGTTGTTTGAGTATTTGTGGATTTAACGAACGGAACTGATTTTTCATGAGAAGCTTTCATTTCTTCTAAACATTTAGAAAGAAATGAGTTCGCGTCTTGTAAATTTTTGAATTCTTTGGTTGGAATTTCATTCAATGTTTCCTTTTCTTTTAAAGAACATTTCAGCTTTTCATACGCATCTTTCTTTTGATCTCTATACATTTTCGACCTAAAATTCACTCTCACTCTCTCAACTTCGCTTCTTCTTCTAGGAGATTTTCGCGTTGCTACATTCTTTGCAACATTCATGTTGAAAACTTTTCACTCTATTATTATTATGTTATTATTATTAATTGAAACTATATAATTATTTTTTTCTACATGAGTGAAAAACACTCTAAATATTATAATAATTATTGGGCATCTTTTTAACGTTTTCTTTTCGTTAATAAGGCTTTACGTGTGCGAATATGAAAACCTAAACCGCTCAAACTATTGTCAATTAGAACTGGAATTACAAACGGTTCAATACAGAAAAAGTGCAGGTTTGACTAACAACATTCATTTTAAAATCGAGAATTGTCATCTATAAAATTGAGAAACTCTTTTTTTTATTTTCCGCTAAAAAAAAATCTCTAAACATGCGTCTACGATGGAGAGAGTTTGGAATTTTTTTTTGTGTTTGTTGATTTTTGTGGATTGTTTGTGTGTGTGAAAGTTTTCGTTTGTTTGGTTTTTGGAATGAGTGTGGGAAATTTGCGTTCAATGTGGATTGTAAGTTTGATTGTTATAGTTCAATATGGGGGTGTGACTCCGTATGGGTTAAAGGTTATTTTGGTATGACTGATTTTATCGGTGACATGGTTTGTGGGCGGGGTATGTTTGTAAACTCCCCCCCCTCTTAGCAAACACATAAGGTTCATCGGGTCAGTTTTATGGTATATAAGGCGAGTGATTATTAGTGGGGGTATCTCATTCAGCTATTAGACCCGTTGGTGTTTGGAAGTGTGTTGTTTGACTGAACAATTTAATTAATTATTTTTCGCTAATTTTCTGTTGAAGAGTTAACGTTGGAGTTGTGGCAATCATTTAATTCATAATAGAAAAAGGAGAAAAAGGAGAAAAAAGGATACAGGATTTTATTGTACAAGGTATGTGGATTTTCTAAGGTTTTACCCTTTCCGTAAATTTTTTCGGTTGATTATGTTCCCGTTAAAAGATTTTTCCTATTCAACGTTTGTAAGTTGTATGGATATATATATGAAATGAATTTTTTTTGGTTTAGTTTTTCCTTCCAAACTCTGAGATTTTCGTGTTCAGTTTGTGATGAATATTTCATCGAATTTCCATATATTTGTAAGACTAACGCTACGAAACTGGGCTGTTTTTCTGGTTCATTTTTAAGATGATTTTAAATAGAAATGGTTTGTGTGACCATTCATTCATTCATTAGTTAGAACGTTTGTAAAGACAGATTTTAATGTTGAAAAGTCAGTTCGATTATAATTCCTGTCGGTTCGTTAAGTTTTGGTTGCCATTTATTTTTCAGATTAGTCTGTTAGAGAACTCACGTCGGTGCATTTTGAGCTTTGGTGTAGTTGCCTGGGTTGACGAGCGTCAAATCTTGTAAAGAGAAGAAGAGAAGCGTTAAAATCTGTTAGAGAAGAAGACGTGTTTGGTGGACTTTTGTGTACTAAAAAGTAATTTTCAACTCCTTTCATATTTCCTTTAGATTTGCAATGAATTCAACTTACGAAAACGAATTCTATTGTAAAATTGAATGTCTTGAGAGTTTGGTTTCTAGGTCTAAATTTTTCTCGAACGCACTGAAATTCAATCCAGAAATGTACGATGCTGAGAATAAAGTGATGATTCTAAAGGACAGTGTTATTAAAACTCTTCACATGGCATTGCACCCATTGGAATATGTTGACGAAGAAGAGTTTCGGTTGGATGTTTTGCATTTCATTGAAGACATGTCTAGGATAGACATTTTCATGAACTATTTATGCAGACAGTATGATATAAGATTCATGATAGTGTTGTTAGACTACTATAGAATGAATAGTACACTTGTTAGTTTGGCTAAACATCTAGCTAGTGCTACAAATGGTTACTGGAAAGTTGGACACGATTTATTATCTGTGATGTTCTTTGACCATGGTTTATATCAGCGATTTTTAAAACTTTTAGATGTATATCAGAAAAAACAATTGAACGATAAATTGTTTATAAAAAATATGTGAAATAAATTTTGTGCAAAATGTAACTTTTCTTGTTTGTGTTTTATTGTATTATATTAAAACTGTTTTTTTTTTATTTTTTAGTTTTGAGAAAAAACTGTTAAGAAGCCCCCTTCAAAAAAACCCACAAGTATGAGTTCCAAAGGTGAAGGAAAATCAACCAAAAATTTTGATGATGTTGTAAGTATTTTTTTTCTGTATTATCCTTTAACGTTTTTCCATTAACTAATAACGAAACTAAAATTTCATTTATACTGTTTTTGTTACGAATAGTACAATTTTGAGTTTAATTTCGATGAAACGGTAAAATTGACTGTTTGAGTTTTAGAATCTTGAAACTTATAGTGGGTTTTTTTGTCTGTTTTTTTTATATAGGCGTATCGGAGGAAATACTTCCGCACGGCCATGTCTCTACTAACTCTGGAGCAGAATTATGGAGACGGGCATGAGGACAAAGACTGCGCTGGTTGGGTGAGGGAACGTTTCGACCGTTGGTACGAAAACGCCAATGTGTACGTTACAGAAGAGATGGTGGTTTCACCGAACTTAAGTTTGATAATTAGAGCGTTTGTAGGTGACCATGCAAACTGGTTTAAGGATAGCATGTTAGACCCACATTCCGCTAGATGTATGGAAACGCTAAAAGGGAGAATTTTCAAGGACTTTTCAGTCGAATTAATGGAAGCAACCAAAATGTTTGGATTCAAGAATCGTTTGTTAATTGTATGGTTGATGGAATGTTTCACGTGTGATTACACTCGACAATTTAGCGAAGAGGATTTCACGAAAGTGTTGAAAGCTCTACGTCAAATTGTGGATTGTTTCGTTGGGATGTTGGAAACAAATACCAGTCAAAATGATGTTAGTGATGAAAGAGCTTTTGAAACGAGTTCACTCTGGAAAAGAGTTCGAAATGAATTCTTGAGTCACAAACAACAGTTTGACGAGTATTTTGGTCCCACTAATCAGCCCTTTTTATACAAACCGTCGGCCGTTTTGTGGGCGGTCATCATCCGTATGAGTGTTCCAGAAAAAAATCCGCTTCACTTGTCCGAATCTCAGTTCACTCAGATAATGGGAATGCTCACCAAGGCATACCGTTACAGGGATGCTGCAGATTCGTGGAACACATCGTTCAAAAAAGAATTTTGTGACAGATTGGAAATTTTAGAGTACACGTTTCGATCAAGAATGAGGTCCGAAGTGGACTTTTTCGTTTATGATGGAAACGTGTTTGGCAAAACTATGTGGAGTGGGTTTGATGATAAATTATGCGTTAATTACTTCATGATGGTTCAGGAGTGTAGAAAACACTCGCAAAAACCAGAGTTAAAGGAATGCCAAACACTAGATTCCTCTCAAGGAAAACGGTTAAAGTCCGAAAAGAAGGCAAAGTCTCCCTCACCCTCTTATAGCGGTGGGAATGCGAATGCGGAACGGGTTAGGAGCGACGCTGTTTTCGACGAACAAAGAATCGCTGAATCTAAGTCCGTGGAAAACAGCGACGAATCTGAAATTTTAACGGCAACCACTTATGCTCCTTCTTCTTCTTCTGCAAACGTTAATGATAAGTATCGTGGGGGTTCGTACGAAGAGACCGAGGCCGCTGTTCAAAGCATAGAATTCACAAATGCTCAAGTGGCTAACGATAACTTTTGGGAGGAATTTGTAACAGCAAATGACAATATCTCGCAACCAGTTGTCGATCAAAACGATGCGATCATAAATTCGTTGTCAAATGACACCCGAGATGAAAACTGTTTCGCGAAAACCGAAATTCACCTAGTCAGTAGTGATAGCGAAAGCGAATTTGAGGAAGAGATAAAGATGCCTCCGCCACGTAATAGCACTAAGGCTTCGAAATCCTCAACGAAAAATAAGGTAAGTGAAGTTGTTTGTGCAAAACCAGAAGAAGATGATGGTGATTCGGATTCCAACAATTCGTATTACTCATCTTCTTCTTCGTCTTCTTCTTCGGAAGAAGACGATGATGATGATGATAAAAATGATGATGATGATGGTACTAATAGGCGTCAGATACAACATAACGTTAAATACACAAGAATGGTAGCACAAACGGTGGAGCAACCGACCTCTGCAAAACCTACAAGTAAGCCTTTGATGATTTTTGATCGGGAAAAACGTCAATACAGACGAAATAATGAGAATGAGAAGCCTGTCAAACGTTCTCACTCTAATGAGAAACACGCTGAGACCGCCTGTCCGCCTCACAAAAAACAGGCTGTTGGTGAAAATGCACCAACTTATGCACCGGCACAAACGCAGGTTCCAACCGTCTCGGGAGACGAAGCTAATACTATTCAGGTAAGGCATATGAAGGATTTTCTAGACCAGTTAAAACAACAACAAGGAACCAATGATAAAGAGAGTACAGGTAGATTGGTTGCAGCCATCACGAAAATGAAAGAAGTTGTTGCGCCAACTAAAGAGGAATTCAAAACGATGCAACATAAATTGGACGTGTTGACGAACATGACTAAAGGTTTAGTAGACGGTAGGGCTTTAGTGTGTGCAAACCCAATTTGTGGTAAAAACGGTAAGGATTTTAACAAATTTCTTGGGCAACTGGATTTGGTCATGAAAACCGTTCCTAACGGTAATAACAAAGTAAATTTCTGTTTGCCCAAATTTGAGGACGTGGATCCGAACCATCAATTTTATGGTTATTGGGAGAGGTTACAGGGTTTCAATATAGATTGTGAGGATGCAAAACTCCTGAAGTTTATAACTCCGCAGGAGTTTATGTATTACCTCACATGGATGCCCATGTACTCACAAGAATTGGCCGAGATGAACTGTGAGAAATATGAGAAAACTGAGGAAGAACTTGAGGAAGAAGGGCTGAAATGTATCAATTATGACATTGACAGCAGAATACTGTCCATACATAACAGGTTAGTAGAGGCGGCGAAAAACTCGCCAGAACTAATGTCCTGGGCCGAGATGGCTGCTGTTAGGATCGTAGCCTTGGTGTTAGAGCTTACCGGCGGTAGTACTAAGAGACGAATTAGGGAAAATATCGCGTACCGAAAAAACATTAAAGCTCCCACTGAGGTTATGCGCCAAATTGCGTCAGACAAAACGATTTGCATTTGCTGTAGAAAGGAACGGGTGAAGTACGGTCCTATGATCGTGTCGGAGAGAAAACTGGTTGCGAAGTACTGTCAAAGTTGTTACCTCAATGAAACAGAACCTTTTATGGCAGATCTCGCCAAAGAAAACTTGACCAAAGCGGATTTGTATGTGGTCTCGTTTTCAGGGCATTCCATTACCGTAAAGAAAACTAGAAATATTTTGTCAGGTGCTGAGGAGAATAAAGAGTCAGGTACAAAATTGCCGTCAGCGTTTGATATACAAAGTGGGCGTAAAGGGTTGTTAAATTTATTGCAAATATCGAGAAATTTTGCACCCCAAACACCACTTCATACTCCACAATTTGAAGATTATGAAACGAAACCTGAAGATGAAGAGAGCAGTCCGACGAAACACAATGCTGTGCAAAGTGTTTCAGGTTGTTCTTCTTCTAACCAAAATGATGATGAATTCGTTGTACCCAAAGTTCCAGCAAAAAAGGAGACGAAACGAAGAGTTTACACTAAAAGACAACCTAAGAAACAGAAATAGAAAACCTGATTAATATTTTGCGATTTTTGCTCGTAAAATTCATTTCTGTAAAATATTGTAAATAAATTTGTGTATAGTGTTTAGTACAGACATTTAATTTTTGGTTTGGAGTGAAATTGTGTAAATAGTGTAAATAGAATTTTCTGTGTTTGTTCATACGTGGACGAAAAGACAATTTATTTGGTTCCTGTTAAAAAAGTGTGAAATTACAGTTGAGTAAAATACAATTTATTCAATTTAGTTAAGGATTGTGAACTTGTGCTATCAATTCTCTGTTTGTATATTGTTGTATATATATATTATATGTATATATTGTTAATGGTTGTAAACTTCAATTATCCAAAATAAAAATTTGTATTTGAAATGTACAAATTTCTTCTGTTTTTTCGTAGTTGAATTTGTATAAGTATGGGTACAATTCACAGCCAAACGAACGAAATTAGAAATATGAACTGACTATTTTCAGTTGCCACAAAAAAAACCCAATAAGTAAAGGAGTAAAGTCACCGAAAAGAAACTCACTAAAAACCGAAAAAACTCCACAACAAAATCAGGAATATGAACTGATAGTTTTCAATCACCCAAAAAAAAGCAAACTTCCTAAAAACCGTATGAAAACTCAACAGAGAAAAAGGAAAATACTATCAGTGTTGATATTTTTGAGTGAAAATGCGTTCAGTAATATTCTCAATCCTTTAAAATTGAGAAATCTGTGTTCATATTTTTGAGTGAAAATACGTTCAGTAATATTCTCAATCCTTTAAAATTGAGAAAAATATCTTCGTTAGTTTCAACTTCCGGTTTTTTTGTTAACAGGAAGTGCCGCCATTACACTTTTTCGATTGGCTTATATAAGCACGTGACTTTAAGGGTTTGGGCGTTATTAACCTAATTACCTTTGTAGGGTGTGTATCTAGGACAACAATAAATAACTTTATTGGTCATCATCGATTATAGTATAGATAAGGTTCAGTCCTTTTTTTGAACACAGTTTTTGGACAAACTAGTTTACATGTTATAATTTATGACAGTTTTTTTGAGACTCTCTCTTTTTTTTTTATTTTCAATTTTTTCCGCCCTTAACTCAAAAACCTTGTTAAAATCCTCGTTATTTTCATCCACATCGCTAAAAACTATAAAAAAGACTCAAACGGTTTTGTAAAACTATCATTACGTTTATTTACAGTCACACGAAAATAAACATCTATAATATACATTTTACAATATAGGAAAATTTTTCAATCGTACAAAATATGTTCAATGCAAACAAATATACAACAAAACTTAAAACAATCGCAAATTATACAAATTTCACATCAAACGTTTTACCAGCCCCAAAACTAATTTCCATCAGCTACTAACTAAATTGTGTCATATGCGAACTTGAAGAGTGAAACTCGTATAAACTCATCGTCAATTTAAACGCAAAACTCACACCCCCCCCGTTTTTTAAAAAAAAGTTTGTGCTGACATAATATAATTTGAGATATACAATACAACTGCTTATTTTTTTTGGTTTTTCTCATTTTTTTGTATGTTACATTCGTTTTACTAGTAAATACTAACCGACTAACTATAATCCCATTATGCATACATTATATTCATAAACATACAAACATACATACGAAAACAAACAAACTTATTCTAACGTTAATACACACACTTGAAAACGAACTACGCAGTTTTTCTATTTTGTACACCAAAGAGTTTAGTTTTTTGCGTTCACTGTTTACATTTTTTTATTGTAGAACAAGAAGTATCATTACAATGATCTTCATTTTCATCTCTATATCGTTTTAGTTTAAATTTTGGAATTCGAAGTTTGAATGAAACTGTCTTTCCTCGTGGATCTTGTAATACCCCTGAATATGAGCAATAGTTCTTTGCTAAATTGACGCTCATTTCATCAAAACTGTCACTTTTGTTAGTTTGATTCGATAAACTTTCATCACACGAAAACTGAAAACTTTCCATATATGAATTGTTTCCAAAATCTCTTTGTCCACCAATGATCTTGTTAGTAACGATCTCTTCCACCTGTCGAAACTCCACCAACTTTTCGCTTAATTCGTACTTTTCAACTTCCATATGAAACTTTATATCGTTCAACTTATCAATTAATTCGCTTTCTGTAGAACACTTGTAGCCATTTTCAACATGCTCTAAGACCGTTTTTTCAAAGTTTGTAGAAAACGAAGATCTCGGGATGTTGTTTGAATGACCTGTTTTGGTGCAAATAAAGTCCACTTTGCAACAACTATGTCTGCAGTTAAAACATACTCTCTCCATCAACCTTGTATTGACAGATATATCGTACGTTCGTCCTTTCATCCTCATTCCATCCACCAAATTATGACCGTGTTCAAGTTTCATCAAGTCGGAAAGTAAAATCTCGTCGTAAAGATTTCTTGGAAAGATATCGTTAGTGCTATTGTACAACTTGTCGAAAGCATCTAAGAAGTCATCAACGACGATTGAAAAGCTTTCACTCAACTGAGATTTAGGTTTAAGTATGAAGATTTCAAAGAAACAGCACTCGTATAGTTCTTTTCGATACCAACTTCCATTATTTTCTGCCCTGTTAAAATCCTTTATGTGAATACCCATGTAAGGTTTTAAACAACCATAAACGCAGCAAGTTTTCGGAATTAGACATTTTGAAGGCATGTTTCAACTTCAACTAATTTCACCTCTTCACTAGTTTGTATAATGTTAGTGGTATAATAATGCTTATAGAAATATCATAATATGAGAAGAGTAAAGTAAAGTTGTTCTTATATACACATTAAATTGCATAATATATACATTCATAACATCACGTGATCTTTTTTGATTGGTTGTTACCATCTACAATAAAACAGTATAACTATGAAAATTATGTTTTATGAAACTATAACCAACTGATATTAATGTTTATCTGCAAATAACAATAGAGTTAGTTTGTCACTTTACTCCAATAACTCATTTTTTGGTTTCTTTGATGAATACTCTTTATCTATATCATCCTCAGATTCTGAACTAACAATGGTTCTCTTTTGTGGTGTTTGACTATGACAAACAATCGTGTCATCAGAGTCTTCATCATCTTTCCCTTCCTTTTTACCCAAATCGCTTAATTCTGAGGGTGACGAGCTTTTTTTAGGTTGATCTTCTTCGTCGGAAGACTCGGGAATAATTCCATCCACGTCAGACTCTATTTCATTCGGTATAGATTCCGCTAATATCGGTACAGATTCCGCTAGAATACCCTTCTCATCTAAATCATGTGGATTAGTTGAAACTGGCGAGTTTTCTAACGAGTTAAGAGCCAAAACGCGTTTTGCCTTCTCCTCCTTTTTCTCTTCCTCAACTTTAACATCGCTTGTTATTGCGTTAGAAACTACATTTTCTTCACTTTCATCTTTCTCTTCATCATCATCAATTTTAATAATTGTTCGAACGGCCGTTTCAGTTTCGTTGGCTGGCGAACCTTTCACTCTACGAATGCAGTTTTCGCAAACCGCAATTTTATTCATTTCATACGCATATTTATTGGGTAGACATGTGAAATCCAATGTTTGTTCGTGTTCACTTCTAACAATTTCACCATCATCGTTGAATTCGTTGCCAGTTTTTGCATATATTTTCACGATTAAATTATCACCGGTTATAGATTGAGGTTTAAAGAGATCGGATAGAAACCTTTGTGGTGATATATTGATGTTTTTCAGCGGTGTGATTTCACCTGACATTAGTTGTTCGTGTTTATCCATGAAATCATCTATGAGAATCTTACCGTACGCACTAACGGTAAAGAAAGGCGGTGGTCTAAGTAGTAGTTTAAACTTATTACCATTTTCTTCATTCCTCTCGTAAGCCAAAAGTCCATTTTGATATGCAATAAATGATAGTTTTTTACCGATAACAAATCTACTCATATTCCAAACACAACACTTTTCGATCGGTTCATCAGGAAAATAACAAGAATCAGTCATTTTTGTAACGTTTTGTAAAAAACTTTTTAATATCGTTTTAATAAAGAAATATAAATATTTCCTTTTATTCAAACAAAACGTTGCTAAACCTTTTTAAACTGTTCGGTTTAACATTATATATCAAAGTTTTTGCAATATTTAACATAAATTTTCATTAATTGTATAAGTAACTGTAATATCTATCCACAATTTTCCAGCACAAATTTACAAACAATTTGGTGAACCAAAAAAAAAACGAAAAAAAACGATCGGTTTAAATTGACTCCAAACGGTAAGATGACTAGTTTATTGTACAAACCTAGGACGGGTGTTCAGTTTATTGAAAATGATGATGGATACAACAAATTTCTACAATGCAATGATGAATATGTGAAATCAGCGTTATGGATCTTAGTCAAGACATTCGCTAAGGATCCTAGCCGTTTTACAGACGTATATCTTAGTACAAGAGAAGATGTGTTAAAGGTGAATGATGATGTTAATAAACCAGCAGCATTAATCAATTTGAATGACGCTGAGTTTCATAGAGTTTATGAGAAGTTCCTTGAGATGAACGTTTTCGATTATTTGGGAGTCGTTGAATCTCACAAACAGTGGGTGGATCTTACGGAGAAATTTCTGTCCAAAATGAACTTCCCATTTTCTGGCGATATGAAACATGCTATACGCATACACGATTTGTCAAAATACACGTACAGAGAACTGCCTGGATATATCAATATGTTTGGCACTGGCTCCAAACAGATGAGAACGCTGACCGATCCTTTTGAAGCGGAGGCGTTTGTTAATGGACTTGAGAATCATTATTTGGGCAATCCTCATCATCCAGAGTATTTACAACCATTGATCGGAAAAAATGTTCGAGACAAGTCAAAATCTATGTTAAAATGGGATGATGGAAACGGAAAATTGTACCTAGAAGAAAGTGTCATTGATATGTTGGCAGTTAGAGGCGAACGAACCATGGGTAAAGATAAAGTTTTTAGTGTCGAAAAATGGCTGAACGTCGACAGTTTCTATCTAAATAGATATAACGAAGTCGACCGGAAATTTGTGACTGACATGTTAGCAACGGTAAAACCCTTGGCTGAGAAATATGTTGACGAAAATCATGAAGAACTTATTGGATTTTTCAAACAAGATAGAGAAGTTGTCTATTGAAATGAAAAAAAAGAAGACATTTAAAACTCAGTAACAAAGAACTGAAAAACAGTTTTCATATATGTAACACAAAAAACAACAAACGTTATAAATGTTTTCCTACGAACATTTTTATTTTTATTGAAATATAAGGTACGTTA
This sequence comes from Corbicula japonica, assembly GCA_038501625.1. Lineage (NCBI taxonomy): Eukaryota > Metazoa > Mollusca > Bivalvia > Venerida > Cyrenidae > Corbicula > Corbicula japonica. The sequence continues at coordinate 99,960 of JAZAYU010000921.1, read as the reverse complement.
TATTAACAAAGCGTTTTTTAGTTTCGAAGAATTGTGTTATTGGGTAATCTATATATATATTAAATGTATACAAACACACACCAAGTCTTTTATGTTTTTTTGCTAACGAAAACATATTCTTCTAAAGTTTTTGTGCAGTATAAAAGTTTTAAATAAAATCTTTAATGTTTATATATTGAATGGGTTTATATTTCACATCTTGGATAACCTTGTAACATTCCTGTGACAATTCATTTACAATTTCCTCCACTGGTTTAATTGCTGATGTTTTATACCATCTAAAATTAATTCGTTCAATTTGATATAACAAATTGAAATTTTTGGCGACTTGTTTCTGAAAAGTTTCATTTTCGTACTTTTCTGAACCATATCCTTCCCTTGAAGAAGCCGCTTTTGAATCCATTTCTAAATATATAACTAAATCTGGTCGTATCAAACCCACTTCACTCATTGTGCACATCTCGTAGGACATAGTTGGTTTGGCCACAGAATAGGCTATACCCGAATGTACATATCGATCGACGATTATAGACACTCCCGCTTCTAAAGTGGTTTTAATACAAGGCTGAAACTCAGCTCTATTGGCAGTAAACAATAAATGAAGAGTGTGATCATCTATTTCCGCCTTTTTAGTTAGATAAGAATCGATTAATTTTCCTATCATTGAACTTCTGTTTGGAAACATTAACGATCTCATCTCACAAACGTCCTGCAATTTATTTTTCAAATTTTGACATTGAGTGGTTTTACCAACTTTATCGCATCCTTCAAGTACAATCAAAGCTCCTCTCGCAGTAGTATGATCAACAGCATTAGCAACAGCCATAACTCTTTTTTATTGCGGAAAGTTATTTATTTTTAAACAAGTGTTATAGAAACTTACGTTACAATTTTGTACTAATTTTGATAAATCAAGAACAAGAAAGTTCTAGTTTTTCGTCGTTATTTTATTTAGACAAGCAAAATGTATAATTTATACAAAAAAGGACATAATTATATATATATATATATCTAATAATGTGATGATATAATTAACAAATGTACAGTAACTTTTACATTTAATATATGTTAACAATTTATATATGTGAAACTGCTCATTTCAATCATTTTTTTCACGTTCAATGTTTATAATAGTTTTGATGATAAAATTGCGGTTGATAATAATTGTGTTTCTGTTGATTCACGTAAAAATGAGAGCCGTTTTGTTTGACTATCGCTCTTTGTGGAACATTAAAGTGAGGATAACACATATTGTTGTTAACGGTAGATAGGAAATGATTTTGAGCTTTAACTAATTCTTGATCTTTCATTTTCAGTTGATATTTCAATGATTCAACATCATCTTTATATTTTTGCGATTCCGTTTGCAAGTTGTTAAACTTTACAAGTAAATCTTCATATTTATGTTTGTAGTTCTCTTTATCACATGGATTTTTCCACATTATTAATTGATTATCCCAAATGTTATTTAGACAAAACTCTCTACTTTCTAACATTTTTTGTAGTTGATGATATTCTTCTTTTAATTTTCGATGTTCTACGTTTTGACGTTCATTTAAACTAGTAAGCGTACCATTTACTTTCTTGAGAAAATTCGTCTGTGTCGTCAAACTCTCAACTTCCAGTTCAAGCTTTTTAAGATAATTAACATTGCTTTGGTATCTTGTATTGTAAAATGTTGTCATTTTTTTCCTTCGTTCGTTTTCCCCTTTCAAAAAGTATGTTTCTGTGCGAAATGTATTTTTGGTAGAGTTAGTTTAAAATAACACTTTCGTACACACACATACTTACTGTTATTATATATAAATTATGTTTGTATAACCTTTAGTTAACATATGTAAACGTTAATTTTTATGTTTTTTTGAAGAAAATAAGATAACGTAACTCTTCATTGCTTTTCTACAAAAAGGACAATTAATACTATTCATTTGACGAGCGCATTGTTCACACATCCCACGATGTCCGCAATCCAGTAATACAATATTAATTGGATTATTGCAACATATTGTACAAATCAGCGCCTCTTCAATGTCATTCTGTTTATTGTTAGCCTGCGAACTACTATTACTACAAACGTTTGTATCCACAAGTTTGTTACATCGAAGATCATAAGAATATTTTATCAATTCATACCAATCCTTTTTAACTTGAGCCACATCAAAGGACCGTTGAAATGCATCGAAAAATTTCCGGAAAGTTGGGATATCGCATTTGAAGTTTCTCCATTCGGTAATCATTTGAAGGACAGGTTCAGGAAAATCTTTTAGCTTTTCAATTTCATCAAAACTGAAGTTCAATACTCTCGCTACTGACTCCCATCTACAAACTATTGTTCTCGCTATAGTCGGCAAATCCTCATCTTCAATATAATTGTCTTCCCAATTTACATCCATAGTGTTTTATTTCAATAGAATAACTATTCGGCAAAATTGGTATATATTGTAGTAAAACGCAAAAAATTTATTATATACTCATTTTAACAGATTTAAAATGTTAACAACTTTATATTAATAATATAACAAAACAATCATCTCAATACTAAACAGATTCATATCAAAAATAGATGGAATGAAAATTGTAGTTTAGTAAAAATATTGAGAAAATAAGTAAACCATGAGACAAGAAGTGTTTGTGATCAACTTTTGTTCTAACATCAATTTCGATAAAATGACTGAAGATTTACTAACTGTAATTTCTCATCAACGGTATGAGGATGAATGTTTTCATTCACAAACTGATCCCCATCGTGTGACTGGATATTCACAATGTTTAGTTTTAGCTAACAAAATACGGCCAGAGAATATTACGTTTAATCCTCAAACAAATCTCTATTCGATAAATACTCGCTCGTTTGAAGATACCAACGCTATGTTGTGTCCTTGGTTGCCCCATAATTGTTTATATCCTTTATTAACGAGCATTTTATACCTAGGTACAAAATATTGGATTCACGAAGAGAAAACAAATACCATTTTCCAGTCTAGGAAAAACTTGAAACTTTTATTAACTGATGAAAACGTTAAGCAAATGCTAAACATACCACCTTATATCGATAATAATATACAGAAAATAGTGAAATCTGCGGATAAATTATGGTCATTAATAGATGACAATTAGTATCTTTTTTGTTTTAAGAACAAATTTTTCTGTTTAATACTCCTCCTCTTCTTCAGTACTATCTTCATCATCGGTGATTTCAACCAATTGGATTCGGATCCATGGATAAACGTCAGTATTTTGTTTAAATTTTATGGAATCGTCTGAATAACTTTTACATAAAACTACAGCTAAACTGTAAGAAGTAACTGTATCGTCAGAAGTTGTTCTGGTTATTTTACCAGTATATGTTCGTTTACTAGTATTGTATCTTAAATTTGAACATTCGGTCATGAATCGTGACATTATAGTATCATCGACTGAAGAATATTGCGTTTTGTTTTTCATAGACACAAACGATTCGATTTGTTGAACGAAAGAAATTAACAGATTATTAGACATTCCTATTGCGACCGAAAACATCGCAGATTTATCAAATCCTAAGTGGAAGCCCATTATTTTCCTGTTTTTTCTTATAGTTTTGTACAGATAAATAACGTATCTGTAACGTCTACTAGTGGCTTGCACCAAATTGTGTAGGTGGTTATATATTTGAGCGACACTATCTTGATTAGAGTTGTTTTCCACAGCTATAAAAAAGTTAAGCAATTTAGGAAAAGGAAATAGTTCTCTGTTGGCTTTAATGCAATTTTCTACTAAATTTCTTATTACGATAGAAACCTTAGCCATATCATGTTCTGTGAGAAATATATGATTCATATAAGTAACAATTTGTCTATTATTATTCACTCCCGGTTTACCACCTTCTACATGGTACGGTTTTGTCACACAAGTAATTCCTATGCCCGATTGCGTTTCAGCATTGTAACTTGGGTCTATATATACAAATAAATCCACATGATTTAAAATACCTTGGTTTTTTTCTGTGAATGTATAATCCTGTTGAACTCCTCCTTTACAAAAACTAGTCACCATTAAACGTTGTTTAGATTGGAAATCTATTCTACTAGTATTTACATACGCTTTGCTTGATTTTAAGAAACTGAAAAATGTTTTGCTGAAACAAGTATTATTGCTATCGTCATATGATGATGGATTTCTAGCTTCTTTAGCTCTTTTCAAATCGGACTTTTTCACTATACCCAATTCGTTGTGATACGCTGAAGTATTTTTTATAGTAACGAATCTAGCTGCATAGTATGGTATATCGTCTTTTCCGGTTTTTTTGTCGCCATCAGAAGTCATAACATCAGTAACGAGTTTGTTATCGTTCGAATATATGATATATGGTGGCATATAAAAGTATAGGTTAACGCACGCACTCTGCGTAGAAATGTGTTTTTGATGATTCTTATTGGTGCAAAAGAAAGTCATTCTAAACAAGTTAATATCAGGTTGATTATGCAGGTCAACTAAAACGTTTAAATGAAGTTCCGGTTTATTATGAACTGGACTCGAAAAATAGTTTATTTGACAATGCATTCTATTTGCTAAAGCGAGAATGGTTGCATGATTTTGTCCAGGAATGCTTATAAACTCGTCTACTAACAAAATATGTGGATCTTGACCACGAACCGTGTCGTCCTTTTTACCCGACAAATAAACCAATTCGTTTAGATAGTCGTATTGTCCCGTATTGACGGCGGCGAACTTTGAAAAAGTGGCATCCCCACCATCTAAAGATTTGTAATTGATATATAAACGAAGGCCGCAACTTGGCATTCTTATGAGATTTTTATTAGAATCGTTATATTTTTGAATTACTTGTCTTATTTCGGAAAATGTGCTTGAAACCATATTTTTAGATTGGGCTACTAATAAAACTCGTATTTTTTCCAAACATAACATAGCTGCAGCAGCCACTTGTTTCTGAATCGTTGTCTTACCCAGTCCTCGTTGAATGATAGAAATGCTGTGTCTTTTTGACAAAGCGTTCGCAACAAAATGAAACATATAAGGTTTAAATCCCATAAAATCTGTCGACATCGCAGAAATGAATCGTATAAGACAAGCATATCCACAATCATTTTTTATTCTAAAAAACAAAACGTTGTATATAATAGCTTTTTGATACGGTTCAAATAAAGTTTTTGGTGAAATACCCAAAACTGTTTTTAAAAATTTTTGATATTGGTGAAGTTGTTGAATAGCCTTCCATAAAGTGGTTTTTCTTTCATTTTCCAGTGAACTACATACTTGTCTGTCACAATTTTCTTCATTAAAAGATGAGTCTTGAAATAAACAAGCGTCATCTATTTTATTGCAAGTTTCTTGACTTAGTGTGTATGGATTGAATCGCTGTAAATTTCTCCTTCGTTTACGATCCGTCAAAGTTTCGTTAGCCAATCTATTCCATACATACGATGAATATGATAATTTAACCAAGTTGATATATTCATCCACAAACTGCATGAATCCAAATAGATCATCATAACTCCCATTTATAAAAAGAAAATTTTGAGTTTTTTTTACACTATCGTAATCAATTTGAAAAGAACAACCGTGAAGATTTGATATAAACATTTTTTTTGTGCAAACTTATCTTTAAATTAAAATTTGTAAACTAAAAAAAACGTTCAATTTTTCATTAACATTCGCAAAATATTTCACTATAATAAAATAGTTTCTGTATTTATTTTATGATATACACTCATTCATAAATTAATATCATATTAGCAAGAAAAACTTAACACTCTAAATACTTAGTTCGTTCAAACTATAATGTTAAGCTGTGCTATTTTATCACTATGAATATATATATAATTATTTCACAAGTGAATAAAAATGCGAAAATTTTAAAAATATGAAAATTTTTTAATACCAATATATCACTCCCAATCCTCAGCATCTTCAAAACCCTCTCCCTCATCATCATCACTGGTGTTATCTACCCGTTTAATTCTTTGTTCCAATCCAAGTTTTATTTGACCTTGTAAATCATTAGGAGTTGGTTCAATTTTTCTTTTTTTTTTATCTTGCTCACTTTTTTCATTTATAAATTGTTGGTATTCTGCGTCAGTCATCTGTTTTCTTGTTTGATTTCGTTTCTGTAACGTGTCTGCCAGTTCTTCCATTAAATTTTTAGGTTCCTCTCGTCTAGGTGGTGATTTCGGTTCTCTTCTTCTTGTTGACGGTTGCAACTTTGATAATTTTTCTTGTATTTCTTTATCCAAAGATGTTGATTCTAATGATTGTAAGGATTCCTCATTTGTAGGCCTTTTTCTTTTACTTCTATTCAACTTGGTGTTTTTTGGTGGTGGCGGAACTCCGAATTGTGCAGGTGGAGCTGGTGATACTGGTAGTCCAGGTGATGGTGGTAGCGCTTCGAATGTCTCAGTTTCTGGCGGTGGTGGTATAATATACTCAAAATTAGGCAGTACTTCGTTTCCTCCAGCTTGCTTCTTCTTTGGTTCTGATGGCGTTGATACGTTAAGTTCACTTTCTAGTTCAGTTCGCTCAAGTGTCGTTTTTGGCGAACTAGAAACTGTAGGTGGTGTTTTCTCGTTAGAAGATACATTTGAAATCGAAACTGGTGTTATTATTTCCAATGGCTGAGTTGTAACGGGATTTTGAACATTCAAAACGGTTGGCGCTGGTTCCGCAGTTTTACTAGTAGTAACGATACTTTTTTTACTTGAAGTTATTGTTTCAGACACACTAGAAGAAATTGCTTCTTGTGGTGTCGTTACATTGACAGTAAAGATTGGTGAAGATAGGGTTGAATTAACCGTTGTTAACACATTGATTTGTGGCGTTGGTGCAGGTGGCGGGTCAGGTATTTTAAATTCCGGTGGTTTCCTAGCTAATAATGCGGCACTTTCGTGTGGTGGTCCTTTTAGGTTTGTTCTAGGTTTAGGTGTTGGTTCAGCTTGTTTTACACTTATATTCTGAGGGGTTATATTTACATTTTCGTTAACACCAGCGTTATCATCACCACCGTTACTACTACTACTACTACTACTACTACTACTAATACTGCCGCCACTAGTAGTATTGTCACTGGACATAGAAAACGTTGAAGATCTTTCCGAACTTTCTAATGTATTTGATTCTGAACTTTCTGATGTATTTGGTTCTGAACTTTCTAATGTATTTGGTGATGTGAAATTATCAAACGTACTTTGAGATTCCCCAGATGAAGTTTCGCCCGATTCAATGTTTCCACTACTATCGAACGATGAATACGCGAGGGAACTAGAATATGAAAATGTTGTGTTGGCAACATTTCTAATTCTCCAATCTTTCGTGTAATGTTTGAACTCGTTTTCACATTCAACAAATAATGTGTTGGGTAAGAATTTATCTGTTTCACTATTGCAAACTAAACAATCGTTAGATATGTTAAGACCTATCAGTCGTTTTAATAGGAAAGGTGTGCAATTTATTAGAGCTCGTGTTGGCAATTTCCATTGTTCCCAAGGATCGAAAACAAGATTGGGAATATACGTTAATTGTTCTTTCCAATTTGTTGGTTTATAAGTATATGGTACAACGTCTTGACAAAACTGTTTAATCGATCCTAATTTTAAATATGGATAACCCTTCTCATTACAGAAGTTTGTAATGTCCGCCATTTGAGTGCAAACATACTTTATTTTATAACTTAAACAAAATTTTTCGTTTGTGTAAATATGATCATCGCATAAAACAGCGAATAAAAAGCCCAGTCTCGTCGAACTGTCGATTCCCGGTAATTGTCTTGATGGGGTAATCATTTGACTAGTGGGTATCCTCAAAGTATCATTTTGAGAATAACTATTTTTATCATCTTTTATTCGTCCTCGAAGAATGAGTTTTACCACTCCAGTGTCAGGACCGACACACGATATCATACCGGTTATATCTCTAATGGTGGATATTCCGTACGGTTTCAGATTGGCGCATATTTTAGCCATGTTCATTAAATGAAAAACATATTTGTTACGAACCATTTCCTCATCAATGAGTGTATGTTTTAAAGTTCTTCTACCATCAACACTATATAAATGTATAGGAGATTCCATGTACAACATTTTCATATATATTTCTTTGAGTTTATCGATTTCTACATTTTTGTTATAGCAATTGTGGTTGTTCATTAAGTAGACTATATCTTCGTTTCTAAATATTCCTTGAAATAAATTATAAGATTGACGAAGCAGGTTGTGTTGGCCAATGAACCGCCAATGTAGAATACCACCTTCTCTTAAACGTTGAGTATCTAAGGCATTTAGTATTTGCGTGTCTATTTCTAGAGGAGTATCGCTTGTTTTTGTGAAACTGACCGGGTCTCCTAAATAATCCCCTATCATCCGATCATTAAAAATGCTTGTAGCTAAAGCCATTTTCGTTTTCAGTTTTTTTTGTATTTGTTAATGTCGCAAAAATGTGTTAAAAAAATATAGCTTTGTTACAACTTTGTCAGTTGAAAATGTAACTGTGTGTTTGTAACCCAACTTTATATACAAACAAACGAAATACAAATAATGATCGAGTTTGTATTAAAAATGTATAAGATGTAAACATCCATTCAAAAATTTAAATAGTTTCTTTTATATCACCCTCAAATATATTTACAAGATCCACACTAAACTCAAAGTGAAACATTTTCTTTACAAGAGAATGTTATTCCAAAAAATTAATATTGTTAATATAAAACATTAAATTTTTCAAATATTCATCGCTAACTTTAACAAAATTAGATCTGCTAATAAAAACTCTAACGTTTGAATCGCTTTCACCAACTGAATGTATAGCCGGATTTAACAATCCGCTAGTACTCGTTAAACTGGTATATGGAACTTGTTCAACAATAAAGATGATATGAAAATCTTTCAAATTATGTTTGAATGGAGTTTTAGTTGACATGATTAGTATGTCTATTGAATTTGTACACGATAAAAAATGCTCTTTAAATTTGAAAAACAATGGGTAATGTCTTTTCAGCAGTTCTTCAGCTAAACTGTATCCGTCAATATGCACGGAAGGATTGTACATTTTAGTATCGTCTACTAAAACATTGTATGTTCCATCGTAGTTGCTATCTACAATTTGCACTCCATTATTTGAACTGCTCGTTATTCTTTTTACTCTATGATATTTTCCACATAAATGTTTGTAAACGGAATTATAGTTTTTAGTTAATATATATTTCTTTAGTTTATCACTTTTTTCAACATGTTCAGGCATAACCATTCTTATAGAATAATCATTTGTATGTTTATAGTTATACCATATGAAACAATCTTTACCAACTTGTGTAATTAAAAAGGGTTCTTTCACCAATAGACCAATTGCTAAACACTTAGCATTTGTTACATTCAATCCTGACGAATTGTATAATGAAGACATTTCGTTTTTAAAACGTAATCGGTACAAAAAACATAATAAATAAATTGATGTTTCTATATTCAATGAAAAACAGTCACTCTAAAGAACACCAGCCATACGCAGTTCATCCGAAGTTGGTTTTTCATCCCATACACTTAGAAGCGAACGTTTCAAATCGTATAAATATTCTTTTTTTAAGTTGGGAATAACATTCTTTATAATCAGTCTCAGCATAACATCTCCTCCTAACATTATTCCTAACAATATATATTGTTGAAGCAACCGATCATTGATTGGCAAATGCCATTCAAAACCCTTTTTAAAAATGTTAGGGTCGACTATTGCTAGTAAAGAAGTCACGTTCGTTTCTATGCCATACTTTTCTTTACCATTGGAATCGCGTTCCACCCCTGTTGAATAAAAGTCGAAATACGCTTTTATTATAATTGGGTCAACGTTGATGAAATATACTCTCAAGTAACCTTCTTTATCCGGTATTATATTACAGGGACAAATTTTTGACAAACTGGTTAAGTGCGATTTATTGATTATCATAAACTCCGGATGCACAAAATCCATTTGTTCATTGATTACTATTTTATGTTTGGCGATTGGTTTGATGTTACTGAATATCCTTCTATTTAGCAAATCAACAACAGTACTACCGGGTCTTATATGTTCTTCAGATAAAGTTTTATAACAAACATTTGGTATGCAATAAATTTTAACGATGTCTTTCGGCCAAAATTTTTTTTGAATTTCTAAGCTTTTATAAAACCAGTATTCCGGCGGTACTTGTATAAGAAGCCGACTGGTTTTTCTCCCACCCTCACCCATTGTGTGTTTTCGTATTTGTGTATAGAAATTGTATTCCATTCCAAATACAACATCATTTTCTATCATAGTGAGCCTTTTTAGATCTTCAGAGTTTTCTTTAAGAAATGAGAGCAACAAGATTCTAAACATCATATTTTGTATATTTATGTATATAATATTCGAACGTAGGTCACCTTCAAACAAACTGTCTTCTAAAATTTTATCATCAACAAGTTTTTGTAAAATTTTAGTCATTTCATCTATCTCCATTTCTTTTACAATGGCTGGGGCGTCATAAGACCATAGATTATACGGAGTTTCGCTTTTATCTAACATGTCTTTTAAATGTAACATAGTAGAAGGTATGTATATTTTGTACGGAATCTCCAATCCTTTTTTAATTTCATCTTTTGCTTTTTCTAACTGGGAAAAGAAAAAGGATGATATCTCTTCGTTGTTATTGTTCATCATAATTATTGTGTATAAAAACGTTTATGTTTAAATGTTTTTTTAAACCCAATTTAAAATGGATGGAGTAAAGGAAACTAAAAGCTCTTCATCCTTCAATATCGAATTAAGATATAAACGTTCTCGTAAAGCACTCACACATAAATATTTTCTATGCACACAAATACATCTTGTTATCACCGAATATGTTATTTGGTATAAAATGGAATCATTTTCATTATGTTTAAATCTAACTAATATATAACCCTTGTTACTATTAAATGAATAGTAGTAGTTTTTTTGTTCATCGCGAACTATTCCATTAGTATTAGTTATTTTGATATCACTAGCCCATTGTTGTCTTTCTTCACTTTTAATTATATATATATCATTTATGAAAACTCTATATTTATTATATGTTTTTGAAGACTCTCGTTTTGAACTCAACAAATATAATGTTTCTGCATATTGTTCCGCATTCACTAAGGTATGATTTGTCCAATCTTCAACGTTAGAAAGACCAATGTGATCCATAGTAGAAAGCACGATGAACAACCGTCTGGTAATATCGCTACTATTATGGTACAAACGACCCACGAGTTTTAATCCATTAAAAATATTGTACGAAACGGTTTTTAATGTCAATCCTTTTAAAGACATTCCTGCGCCACAAATGTTGTGTATGTATCTTACGATCAAGGAAAAACATGAAGCGTGTCCTTCGCAAAAAGATAGAGTGCTCATTTCTGACAAAATTATTTTTTTCGTTAACACAAAATATAACAAACTGTAGTTTACATCGGAATATGTAATAAATGGATTGTATATATTCATATCTGTAGGTAACAAAGTGTTATATATTTTTTCAAAATATCTATAATTTGTTTGGATTGAAGTTTCTGTAAAAACATTCAGTAAAGACTTTTCAACTCCATAAAAGTTTTCTAAATTTCTCATAGCATCATCAATGGATATAAACTCGTTGTTAACAAAGGTATTTAAACTAGTGATATTGGTACATCCAACATTAGGTATCATTATTGTGTAGAATAACCCATTTGTAGCAAACGATTTTACGAAAGAACGTATTTGTTTATATTCAACTGGTAAGGTAACATAACGTCTATTTATACTAGCTTCATAAGCGGATAATACAAAATAAGCTAGAAACAGTAAAACGTCTTCATGTGTAACTTTAAACAAATCGGTTTCCAATGGATGATGTTTTAGTTTAAATTTTAAAGATGCGATACAATTTTCATCAGCCATTATGAGTGAACGTGTGTTTTTTTTATTCGCTTTACCTTCATATATACATGAAGATATTTCAGATTATATACAGTATATGTTTTCAAACATTCAGATAGATCGCAATTTTTGTAAATTGTTAAAAGATTTATCGTATTTACCTACGGACTGTATTAAGGTTGGTACCAAGTCCGATATGTTCGATGAATACGCTTTGAATGTCCAATGCACAAAACTAAAAATCATCGAAACGATTCCAACATCTATACGTTACAACTATTCTCGAAATTGCTCATTCGAAGAAATAATTCAAACAACGATAGTAAATCAATTTGATGGTTTATTGCAAAATGGTTCTTTACTTAAAATATGTAGATTTCCAATTCATGAAAATAAATCCAATAAATATACAGTCATACAAGAAACGGCAACGAAAAATTACATTCAATGTTCACGGGATAAAATTCTTAAAACTTTATTTGTTCAACAGTGTCAACTGGTTAACAAACACAATCATTTATTACCATACGTAGAAGTGTGGGAAAAGAATCAACCTGTTAATGATGAACTGCTGAGACTGTTTAAAGGTGATTCGAAGTCTAAGATGAATATTAGATTGTCTTGTTGTTTCAACAATGTAGCAATAGTAAGTTTCACACAATTCGTTTATAAACTAATTGTATTAAAACATAAATGTCGGTATGTTGACCAAACTGACGATTTATTTAGATCAGAATTAGCCGCTGAAATAGTAAAATGGTATTGTAACATTGAATCTCAAAAGGTATTAAATGAGAACCCTCCACAAGTTGAATATATGAACATATGAATGAAATGTCGAACAACAAAATGGACTGGTCAAATTCATTACTCGTTAACACATTTAAACGTTAAATGTTTTGTATGACGTTAGGTTAAATTGTATGGAAATAATTATATTATGTGAAGTTGCGTTGATTTGCAATGTATAAGAAACCACTTATTTCTTGGTTTACCGATTTTATGTTATAGTAAAAAAAATATAAAATGAAACATAATAGTTTAACCAAACACTAAAATGCTTAATGGTGTGTTTGATAGTGATAAAAATTTTATGTACAAAATTTTCAAACGCATTTACGACTGGGAAAAAAATAACAAATTTGAGAGTTGCTTCTTTTGTGAAAATTTATTTAGAGATCCACCAGTTTTATTCAATTTAACGGACGTTAAAGAAAAACTAACTGATGAAAAAAGAGAGCTTCTTGTTGATAGTGACATAGCGGTATATATTGATCAGGATAAGATCGGTTATTTTGTACAAACCGACAGCCAAGTTTGTGTAGAAGAAACAATGGAAGATATTATAAAATTCATCAAGTTTCTTATTGTGATGAAAACGATTAATGCTGTAAGTTTAGATAATTGTTATTGCGTGCAAGCGTTTCCAATATTTTGCAATGCAGTGAACAAAAGTGTTGATGAAGATGAAAACTATGGTTTATTTCAACCTAAGATCTGCGAAATGTTTCCGAAAGTGTTTGTTGAAAAACGAAACTAGTTAGATTTATTAAATTTGTTAAATGATACACCTTTTATTAAAGAAGGGAAAATATTAAAATTAAAAAAGAGAAATGTTTTGTTGTATATGCATTGTTCTTACTTTTTAGGAAACTTTATCTTTTTATAAGTTTGTGTCGGATTGATATTTATAAAATATGAGTTCATCAAATATAATTAATGATGATGATCAAAGAGAAGACAAGGAAGTTGAACATGATAGTACATGTCAAACTAATTCAACTACAAATGATTCTTTAATTAACATCAACATAAACGGTAATTCAATAAATGGTGAAAATGAAGAACCGACATCAACTGATAGTAATGATCAAAGCAATTCGGATAACAATATCGCCACTGATGAAGTTCAAAACGCAGTTTCATTATCAACAAACGATTCATCGGAAATTGATATTAATAGAATGACAGTCAGATCAAATTCCTCAGATATAATAATCAATCATTCTAATGTAGCGCCACTTGAGTGCGATAATGTAGACACTGATGTTGCTGCTTCACGATTAAACTCTATTCCTTCGTCGTTCCATGAAGGTAATACAAATAATATGTTCAATTTTAACAGTGCTTTTAAACGAGCGACTAAAAGTAGAAATCAACGAACATTTGACAATTTTCATAAACTTATGGATGAGTTGAATAATAACACCCTATTAAAATTTCAAGACGAATTTTCTCAATCCACTCATACATTGGGTGAACAGTTACTACAAAGAATTGTCAAACGAAAAGAAAGATTGAAAACACGATCGGAACGTAAACGGTCTGAGAAGAACCGAAACACGAATTATATCGAAGCTGAGATTCAGAAATTGGAAGTTTTTAATACTTATATCAAAGAAAATTACACTAAAGATTATGGAATGAGTGTAAAATTGGGAATGTACGTTGAGAATAAACTGAAACAAATTAACGATACTAAACGTTAACTACAAAAAAACGTTAGCATTATGTTATATTTAAATACCTTTCGAATAAAACTATTAACGCTTCGAATCTTTTGTTTGTGGATGAATTTTTGAGTTATTATGTTCAATCTTTAGTCTAACACAAAAAGTTATAGTTTTTCAATAACTAAAAATATATTATATTCGTTACATATAAAAACGTACATTTGTTTATATTGCGTTCGCTAAAATTACAATCTTACATTAAAATGTCTTTATACGACCAAAATAACATATTTACATATTCCATGCCAACATTTGATCCTCAAGCAATGCAAAGACCATGTTCTATTTTGAATGATGGATATGGAAATCCCATACGAACATCGGATGAATTAAAACCGTTAGCTAATGGTGAAAGATACTCTTTCGATGTCAAAGATTTAAAAAAGATTTTCCTACATTTGGATGTAACGTATCCTACTCAAAATACAAAGTACATGACAGAACAATTTATAAAGTGGGTTTCCAACTACCATATGCCTTTATGGAGACCGATTGAAAAAAAGAAAATGCAGTATCACGTAAATATGTTAAGGGTGGATTTACTTGGTACAAAATCCGATATAATTATTACGAAGAATTTGAGAATAAATTGTCAAACTCTAGAAAAAAAAGATACAATCTACGCCATTCCTCCACTTCTTCAGTTGACAAACCAAAAGAACCATTCATTCGCAATTGATGGAATAAACGATTGCACATTCATTCACCCAATGCTATTAACATCGAAAGACTACAATGAAATAATAACCGATTGCAATCTAGTGTGTTTAGCACGTAATATAGACTCCGACAAATTCATTAAAAATGGAATATCACATATCAAACAATATTTAACGCCTGATGAACTGTATAACATTAGCACATATCTAACCAATCTAACTCCCGTAGGTACTGTGGAAGGTCCCGTTGAAGGAAATGCAAGCAATTACTACAGTCGGATGGGATCTGAAAATATTATAGCCTATAACCAACGATTCAAACTCAGGTTACACTAAAAACCATTCATCATCAAATTCAAAAATTAAGGTTGTTATTTTTTATATGATGAATTGAATACAAACCAAAAAAAGCGGGTTAAAAATTTTATATTAAACTAGTTTTGTTTTTTTCCGTTTCAATTTAATGGATTTGTTAAGTTCATACATGGTTAAGGTTTTTGTTATAAAAAAAAATTTCCGAAAAAATTAAAACCAATTGTGTTAGAGATTTTATAAAACTTAAAAAATCATAATGGACAAATTCGTTATGAAAAAAACCTCAACAACGTCTCAAACATTTATGATATTTAACGGGGAGGATAAACGATATAATACAGTTTATATTGAATATGGATTCGAAAATAACGTTAAAAAATGTGCCATCGTCGATCAAAACGAACCCACATCAACTTCTGTCACGTATATAGAAAAATATCCCGATGTAGAAAGTTTTAAAAAAGAAGTGTTTAGACGCAATAAAGTCGCAATGCTTTTGAATGATGGCGAAAATTCTTTGGCGTGCGATGAAACTTGTAAAGTTTTGGGCGTTTTTGACAACTCATACATTTTAGACCAAAATGGGTTTAAGATAAAATATTCGGTATATACTTGTCTGGGAAGAGATCCTTTAACGGAGTGTAGAGATTCAGTACCGGATTTGAGATCCGTTCTAATCGGGCTGGACTATCTATTGAACTTTATACAGTACTTAAAGTTAAAATCGCTATTTATTTTGGATCTAACGCCAGAGAATGTGTTTATGAATTTTGAAAATAAAGATTTGAATGGACGAGTTGAAGAGTTGTTAGAAAATATAAATAGGTGTAAAGAAGACGCAGATTTTCAAACTACAACACACGTGAACACATTTTTGAATATCAGAAAAAATGACAGTCAACGTGTGCAACTAAAGTGTAAAGAGATACTGAATCTCTCACAAATAACGAAAGTTCCACTGTCGAATGATGTTAAATATATAAGCGGACTGATATCTAACGATCTCATTCAATTCGCGATGTACGAGCGGTACAAACACCTAACCATTGACCAAAAGTTGATGATAATCTGTAGCCTCCAGTTGGCTGTTATTCTTTGGGAAACATTTTTTCCCGATATGCCAAAGTTACCACCAAATATTGTTTTCTCCAATAAAATAAGAGAATTTTATCACGCTAATAAGCCGTTAGCGAATGAAACCTACACTAACGAATATGGTTTTATGAGAAAACTTTTTGTTAATCCGCTTGATGAAGAAGCTGTTCTCACTTTGGTTGAAAACCTAACCCAACATCGTTCTTCGCCTACATTTGATGACATTAGGGCTGCTATAGAACCGACTTTATATAAAATCTTGAATAGAAAATTACCCGATTCGCAAAAGTATAACAGCATCCTTGATAAATGCATTATGAAAGGTTTCAACCAGTTTCAACAAAAACAAAAAGAAAAGTCCTCACAGTCAGTAGCCAAGAATCGCATTGCATCTCCCACGGTAGATGCTAACTTGAAACATGGTAAAATCGCAACAGAATTGAAAAAGAGGAATGTGGTTAAAGATTTAAGCGTCGTTGAAAACGGGCAGTTGAAAGATGAAGCCAATAGTATTTCATCTAATAATAATGAAGAAGAAGAACGAGTTTTAAAGCGTGTGGATTCTTCTTCTAGCAATGAAGGAGAAAATATCTTTGTTGAGGAAAACCAGAAAGAGGATGATGAATTTCAAACTTTAGATTCTTCAGAAAACGAAGAAGAGGATAGTTCGTTCTCTGAAGACGAAAGTGATGATGATGATGATGAAGACGATGAAGAAGAAGAAAAGGAGAAATTATAATTATAAAAAACCAAAAACTTAAAATTTTCCATATAAAATGATTACTGTCATATGTATAGGTATTTCAACTCGTTAAACGAAATTATTTACTCTGAAAAACCCACACGGTTTGTTATTGTTACTAACAAAAACTGAAACTAAAACGCACATTCATTTTTACACTGAAATGTTGTTTTCAAAGGTAAATTCATCAAGGAATGAATATAAACATTTAAAAGGAAATGTTGGTAGGATTGTATTTATATTTTTTTCAATTTTATGTGGAATATATTCCTATTTAGTTTATATATTACAGTTTTTTAGTAAAGATGCTAAATATATATACATATATCTAACAAATTGGACTTTCACGTTGTTTATTATAACAATTACGTTAAACCTTTTTGATTTCATTTCAATCAAATATGAATTAAATAAGAACTTTAAACTTTTTATATTCAATATCGGAATAGTCACAAAACCCACCTATATCTACGTTTGTTTAATGTATTCTATCGGTCTGGTGTTATCCCTCGTTGGTTTTGGTGGTCTTTTATCTTCAGAACATATAAACGATATTGAGAGAAATGGATTATTTTACTTTAACGATATTAGCAAACATTTCGTTTTCGTGTTTCTACTGTTAATACTATTTGTGTTTTCTCCTAGAAAAGAGGAAGATGTTGGTTTTACGTATAAGTGGTGGAAATTCATTTTCCCTTTATCGTTTATTTACGTTTATTTCGGATTCGCTATCATATATTATGTTGCAACAAATGGAGTGAAAGTGTATGATTTGAGTAACGTTACAATATGTGCAGTAGCTGCAACAGCTCCGATTTTTTTATTTATCATAAATTATTGCTTTAAATTGGTTGATGATTATATACGAAAAACTTTATTCAAACAAACCATTACCGGTTGAAATAGAGTTTCTACGTTTATATATCCAATTAACAGACCAAATACGTTAATTCGGGTACATACATTCATGTTATTATTTTATATATGAGATGGTCAAAGAAAAAAAAGTTTCAACGAAATATCAACTATAATTCTATAAACTTCTAGTTTTAAAATAAATCATGGAAAAACTTTTATTTGTCGTCGTAATTTTGGTTGAATTTATACCAATTGTGCATGGATCAACTCACCTTTTTCCAGCCAGGAACGAAGAGAATTTAAATGCGATATTTGATAATACAATCACTGAAGTTGATTACACTTATGACTATCGATATGAAGAACCAGATTTTGATGAAAATGGAACTAAATTGAGATGTATTAATTTTAACTCGACAGCAAACTATAAGTTGTATGATATGAAAGACAATTATGGAGAAATAATAGCTACCGATTCGTTGGAATCAATGATACTGTCGAAATACGCATTTATGGGCATTTATATGACTAAGGAGATGTTAAAAACGAACTATTCGGGTCTATTAGTTTGTCTACCAACATTACACCCAACCGATATTATGAATCCGAACATTCGTCTTTTCTATGACAGAGTTTACATCCCTTGGTGGCAAGCGATTAAATTGGTGAAGATTAGCGATTGGAATGAGACTATACCGTTCACAGTTCCTTGTGTATGCACACACGAAGCACAGCCTTATGACTGGTACGCTTACAAATATAATTCGTTATTGTGGAGTGTTAAAAACGATTTGCAAGTCAGCAGTACGAACAAATCTGCGTTTTGTCAATATTATGTACCGTCTTTGCCTTATGAAAAGAATATGGCTATTCTTGTAAATGGAGTTTGGGATTCAGAACAAAATAAATTTCGCGGTTACGGGTTTTTAAGAGATATCTACGGGTTGAATTTCACATTTTGTTCAGGAAATGTAACAAACGATTCCATTCTATCGATAAATATAAACAACGTTTCATTTTACGAAGAAATACCATCTTATACAATTAGTGAAGATGAAGAAAATGAACAAGTTGTGGATTTTCTAAACAAACAAAATAACACTTCAAATGCTGATCGAACTGAAACGAACGAAGAAATGTATATGACTCCACCAACCAGATGTTATTGTGTTTATGTTGACGGAAATGAACATAGATTGGGTTGGGTTTTGGATGAAACTTGCATATACATTAACGCATCTGACACAACTAATATTTATATATCAATTCATCTCATGAATTTATTTCTATATCAATCGTATATGTGTGAAGAAGTGGCGTATTACAACTGGAACAAAACTCATCTTATAGAATGTAAAGAAGGATACCGGTTCAACGTGATCCCAAAGAAATACGTAAAACATGTGGAAAACATCAACTATCAATTCCAGTCCTGTAAAAACTTTTTAACGAACAGAGGAGTGACATATGAGAATGGTGTGCAAATCAAAGGGAACGACTTGTCTAATTACGATGTATATTCTTCGTCAGGAGAAACTGAATCTATCCATGTTTATGTAGATTCAACGGGCATGGAAGATTTAATCGGTTTGGATGATGAACTAATATCTCACGAAATAATCTTGGTAAACAATCTAGCAACAACAAAGAAAGGCACATTCAATAGTGATACCATTGCATATAATGTTTGTGCGAAAATAAAATCATCTGTAACTATTATACTATTAATTGCAACATTGATTTATATAAACATTGCGTTTGTAAATAAATGAAAACCGCTTACTTTTGCATTATAAGTTTGTGTGAAAACATCATTATATAAGTCTCAAATTTGTTAAAAATGAATAAAATGTATTTAGTGTGTTTTGTGTTTCTCTCGTTAAATGTAGTTATAGAATGTAATGTTAATGCGAAAAGAAGATTATCTTTACAATCGCAGATTACAATACGCAATAACAAAACTACCGAATCGCCGTTACCAGTTCCAACAACTATCAAAAGTGAAATTTCCACTAGAAAACTTGACTGGTATAAAACTTGGTTCGACTCAAAAGCAAGTCCGATGAATGACACAGCCAAAACCGTTTCGACTTATTTCAGTTTAGAATCGCAGTGGGAGGAATGCGATGGAAAATTTCGTCTATTGGATAGATTAGATATACTAACTTCTGTGTTTAATGAAACACAATGTTATAATAATTACAATCCTTCTGAAAACTCCAATGAAACGGAAATTTCTTTGAAATCTATTTGGTTGACAACCATTACTATGTTTAAAGCTCCAACATTAAAGAAATATTCACGTTTAATAGGAAACTTTTGTGTTTTGATTAATGTAGTTTTAATTATGATATATGGTATTATTGTAACTATTTTAAAAAGAATAAACTTTTCAAGATAAAAAAGTTTTGTGAGAAGAATTGTTTAACAGTTACAATTACCTGGTATAAAATTCTTAACAAAAATGAATGTTAATTTACATGTATTTTCATTTTTAGTATTTCTAAAATGTATTCAATGTCAAAGGGTTTATTCTGACTGGGTTCCGTCAATTAAAACAAATGGTAATAAAGCAAGTATTTGTAGTTGTTTGGAAAAGATTGGTTGTACAAAACCTTGGATAACATGGGGTTATATAGCTAAAGATTCTAACGATAATTATGTTTGCGTTATATTAAACAACGTTCAACAGCAAGAACTAGATTCGTCCGTCAATTCATCTAGAATAAACAATTTATTAGAAGGAAACACCACCATTCTTCAACGTTATTTTCAATATCATATATATTATAACGATTCTGAATATATACGGGTTTCCAAACTTAGTGGAAAAGAATTTATATTTTTTGTTCCGAGTGTGAATGTTAACAAAACCAATTTAATCTTTTATCCAAACAATAATAAAGGAATTAACACAAATTTATACCCAGTTTTGAATAAACAAATACCACTAAAGGTGGAAGTGATTCGAACTTTTGCTGTATATACTAAAGAATATACCGAAAACAAACAATCTGTGCGCTATCATTATAAAGGCATTTATAGAGAAAAGTGTTGCAAAACGTTGCAAATAAAGATACCGGTAATTTCTTTTCATAAATTTCTTTTTGAATAAAAAACTTGTGCAATGATTCGAACTAACAAGAAAAAGTCTAGAACTACTACTACAATACATCCGAAAATGGGTGAAAAAAGCATCATTGAAAACATTGAAGAGGAAAAAGAAGTTTATGATGTGAGATTTACAATAGATCCTAGAATGTATGGAGACCAGTTAAAAAAACATGATCAGTTTCTAGTAGAAAACTTTGTAGTCACTGATAAAACAAGACCAGGAATGGGATATCTAAAAGTGTTATACCCGGCAAATAAATTAGTAACGGATAGTGTAGTTAAAGATGTTAACTTTTCCAAGAATACCCTACTATAACGATGGTATAAATGTTCTAGTAAAAACACAAATGTATAGAAACGATTTCCGTTAAAAAACTAAAGATAATAAAATATTGTATAAAGATATGTTTGTTGTTTGTGTGTAAAAAACCTATTGAAATGTATTAAACTATTTATTTAAAACTAAAACCCTTTTACTTTTTCTCCTTTTTTATAACTAAAACTAGATGTAACAAAAACATGGATTCAGAACCTTTAAAATTGGTTGATGATGATAAAGAAATGGAAAAATTGATGCAGCTTCGAAAACTTTTACATAGTCTTAGAAGTTTAGTGCATTATCCTTATGCTTCCAATTTAAGCGAACACGTTAAAGAGATGGTTCGTTTTGTGGAAGAAAAAGTAGAACCTGTCATAAAGGATCCTACATTAAACATTATTGAATTTCATAAACGTTGCGTATACATGATGCTTAAATATGCGGGAAATGATTTTCTTGAAGCTGAAAACTGTAGAAAATCTCAAACAACGTGTACATTAAAAACAGGCAATCTTTTAGACGAATTAAAAGGTACACATGATGAATTGGGTAAAATTATATACGATCCATCTTATTCAGAATGGATCGATCTTCATAAGATGTCCGGTATTGCCAACCGATATTTTAAGATATTGTCTTATATTAATTACAACCCCGAAAGAGATATGATGGAAAATGAAACTGAAAATAAACGCAAATACACCCCTTGTTTGTTTTGTCATAGAGATTCTTCAGTTTTAGGTATAGGTAGAATAGAAGGTTTATGTGAAGAACGAGAAGTTGGAGGATTAATTTCTGAGACTTATACAAATTTTATAGACGATAGATATAACGGTTTGTGTCCTCATTTCGTAGGAATTGTTGGAAGTTTTAACACTCCTTGGAATAAAACGTTAATTCAACCTAACTAGAAAAGCCAAAATGGTAGTTTTGATACTAATTAATACATTTTGTATGTTAAAAGTTTTAATGTAAAGGAAGTTTACTATTATATATATATATAACAAAATTTTTCTAACATTTATATGAATTTTAAAAAGTTGGATTTTTAATGTGCATAAATATATATAAATATAACAAATAAAAAAGTTAACTGAAGAAAGATGGTTCAGAAAATTGTTGTTATTTGCGGGTTTTCAGGTATAGGGAAAACTCGTCTCATCAATGAATTGATAAAACATCACGATGGTTTTGAAAGTGTACGTTTTTACACAACACGAAAAATGATGTTCGAAAAACAGAACGATAAAGACCCGTTTCAATTTTGTAATGAAACGGAATACTCGAACATGTTGTTGAGAGGAGAGTTATTTGTAAACATGAATGTCGGAAACTTCTATTACGGAGCGTCTTATAAACAGTTAAACGAGAAGAAAACTATGCTCATTGAAGCTTGCCCATCTAGGTTAGAACAGATAATTACCAATTTAGGTTCTGACCACCGGTTCGATATACAATACCTGTATATATTTACAAATACATCGGGCTCGCATCTTCCTAGCGGAGATGCAAACTCTTCGGAAACATTCATGAGTTTGGGAATAAATAATGAAAGAGAAAGTTGGTACTCATACCAATGCAAGCGCCAGTTTCAGGAAATATTCTACAATCCGGGAAATAACTTCAATTTTTGTAGAGAAAGTGTCGAAGAGTATCTCCGATTCATAAACTGGTTAAATCCCGAGAGTACTTTTGTACTACTGAAACCAGAAACGCTTGAAAGCAAAGTTTATGGTGAGATAATACATAGAATTGTATCGGAAGGTTATAACGTTAAACAAATTAGAAACGTTAAAGTCAATGAAAAACTAGCCAAAGCTCATTTTCACTTATATGAAAATGAAGCGACTTATGAATCTATGATCAAACGCTTAGTAGAAAAGGAAGTTTGGGCATTAGAAGTTACGGGAAAGGATGTAGTTGAAAACATGGTAAAACTAATAGGTTGTTCAGATCCTTTGAAAGCTCGACGGAATACATTAAGAGCTGAGTATGGCTTTTCTTTACACAAAAACGCCA
This sequence comes from Corbicula japonica, assembly GCA_038501625.1. Taxonomy (NCBI): domain Eukaryota; kingdom Metazoa; phylum Mollusca; class Bivalvia; order Venerida; family Cyrenidae; genus Corbicula; species Corbicula japonica. The sequence goes on along the minus strand of JAZAYU010000921.1, from coordinate 76,449 downwards.
TCTACTCATCGAGATGTAGAAACGATGCGAAATACGAAATAGATCTCTGGTTCAATCAAAAACCTAATTGGGCAAAAGAAGCAATTGACAAAACATCTCAATGTGAAATTATAGAAGAAGTACAAAGTGCAGATGAAACAATGGATGTTGGAGATGAGGAACACGAGGAATTTAGAAAACGTAAAAGTTGCTTTATTGAGGATGACAATCAACGCGAACTAGTTACAAAAAAATGTAAAATGTAAATGAAAATTATTAATATTTTGGGAATGTTTTTTTTTTAACAAAATGAACATTATGTTGAAAGTTTTTGTAAGAACTGGAAAACAAAAACTTTTGTTTTTTATATGTAAATACATTCGTAGTTTTGTTGTGTTAGTGTGTATTGTTATACTGTGTTATAAATAAAAATGTTTGTGAAACATTTTCGTAAAAAGGTTTTTGTTGAAACACAAGAAAATAATATTGATTTTTAATCTTGTCTTTATTGTTATATATATATATATAAACACTTCAAAATAAAAAGTTTAATGAAAATGTTTTATGGTCATTATTGTTATACCTAAATTGATGAGTAGCAAAATCGCGTTCGTGTTCATTACACAAGATCCATTATCATCAATCTTATGTCCGCAAGTAGAGTTACTGAGAAGTTTCCATCGATAGCTGGTTTCATCGTTTATTGCCGTTTTATTATGAACAATTTTAAATAAATTCATTGTACTATCGAAAATATTGTAAAACGGAAGACATTTCACTGAGGAACTTTGAGTCTCTATTTCAGATACTAAAAACAGTCTTCTTGTTGTTGCATCGTAACAGACGGGAGTGCTGTTTGTCAAAACGCTATTGTTTCCCTTAGAGATATTTGCAAAAATGCAAGAAGAATGTTGCGGTGTATCATAAGATACTAAATACGCCCTTTTAGGGTTTATATGGTCAAATAAACCAATGAGTTCCATTTCTTCTTCTTTACTATGTATCACAATTGGAGTTGGTTTTCTCTGCATTAACGAAAGATTGGTTCCTTGGTTGGTTGGATTACCTGTAGGAACAGTTGTAGTGCTGGTGGTAGTTGCAAATGTAGGTGTAGTTAAAGGAACGTTTTGTTCCGTTAACATTAATGAGTTTGTATACGTTAAAACGAAATTTTCCGGCGGGCAAAGAATACCCTTAAACACGGGTCCATTTTTTATAACATTAGCATCGCCAATACCTATACACAAGGAAACCGATGAAACGTTTGCGGCAGTACTTAATGGAGTGCAATTGTTATGAGATTCGCACATTTCAGATTGTTCATAAAAGCCAGATACACTGTGACTTTCGGTTCTAAACGGATCTATTCCATATGCGTATGAAAGATCACGAAGTCTTTTTTCCTGCATATTAACACTTTGAACAAGTCCGGTAAACAAAACGTTTAAAATTAATATAGTTAAAATCTTCATCTTTTCGGTTCTTTTTTTTAGTTGTTGGCTAATAAATGACATAAAGGCGATTCTATTGGAAAAGAGCAACCATTGTAAACGACTTTATTTTGCATTAAATATTTATTAAAACTGCATAGAAGACAATAGTTACTTTTATTTTTCTCAATAATGTATTTCACGACAGTGTCAAACGGGTTTTCCCAATCAATATCACTAACTAAAATTTCTCTAATATAGTACGAACAGTGAACACATAAAGTTTTTTGTTTAGTTTCAGATGACTGTACATTCATATATAACGATTCATAACCGTTTTGTTCAGCTATTAAATATTCTATGACGATTTTAGACATATTACTCAACGGGTTTTTTGAAGCGGACAACAATTTTTTGTTATTGCGAGTCGTTTTTATGAGCTTTTCAAAATCCAAACCTTTTTCCATTGAACTGTATGGGCGCGTTAGAAAATAACTGCTTAATAAAATATGTTTTCCGTTATTATTATTGGTTGTTTTTTTCGTGGAAGAGAAGCGCATTTCTTTTGAAGCTGTAACGTTAATGATTTGAAAAGAAACCACATAATCGGTAATTTTAACGATGGTGACTAAAGTATTTTTTATACAGTACATAGCTATATTAGAAATCCACAAAATATCCTTTTTATTAGATGTAGTTTCTTCATCATCATCGTAAATATGTTCTCCATTCGCCGGACGAATTATTAAAATTGTCGCATTTTTTGTAATTTCTAACAACCCTTCTATGGAATAGTATATTTCCAAAGCGTTAGACGAATATCCCAAAATCCAAAGTTTATCGTCCAAGAACATATTCTTTCAACGTTTGTATATCTTCTCTTGATGAAGGGTTAGTACCGTAAACTGTAGAATCTAAATCCCAATCAACTATCTTATATTTATGTTCATCCGTAAAGTAAAGATCTCCATCTCCATTTAACGAATCTAAAATTTTCATACTAGTATAAATCTTGAAAACTAATTTAAATTTCGCGAGCATATCTTTTTTCTGTTGAAATAGTATTGTTCTTTCAACATCGCTATACATACCGGGTATACTTCTCGTATACTTACAAATGAAAGATTCAACAAAAGACTGAACTTCATCGAGTATACTATAATCGCAATTATCTGTAAGATGCGCTTTGCTTAGATAAAATAATAACCTGTTTACACTGACTACGAGACCGTATGAACAATTTCGTCTAATTTTGAAGAAAGCATAATTGTTTATTTTTGTTTGTATTAATTCGAACAACTCGTTTTCAGTCATCAACGTATCAGGGTCCCAATCGTGTGAGTATTTCAAATGACAAACGCCGCGTTCGTCAGTGTGAAGAACGCTTTTCACATTCAATAAATTGCTAGTTTTACATATAGAAATCAACATTTTGCTGAACAAGTCTTTAAGTGACATAGGTCGACCGCTTATATTTCCAACGAGATTGATCGATAAACCGATAAACTTTTCATCGCTTTCCTCTAATGATGTATTGTTGGGAGATCTATGTATGAAACTGTTTACGATTTCTTTCGACATAGTAATGGGCAAACAAATATCCTCTTGTTTATTGTATAAAAACACCAGTATTGGCGTATCCATTTCTGCTGAAGGAATTTCTATAATGAAATAAAGTTGTGAAGAATGTTTTACGTTTAAATTTTCCTTCCAACAAATGTAATTATTATACACACCGAGAGTTTCATTTTTCCTATAAATTAACGCTGATTGCGTTGGTGGATCTTGAAAATTCCAAAGGGTTTTTGAAACGTACACCCATAAAATGTAATCATTCATTATCACTAAATCCACCCCATTATTATCACTTTCAATCGATGTAGATGGTAACTTTATGAAAGTTTGTGTTGGAAACTCATCCTGTTCACCTTGAAAATTTAACGATCTTATTAAATTTTTCATCAAAGAAGGTTCTTCTTCTTGTTTTGCGTTCGTAGAAGTTTGAGCATCACGCGAAGTGGATGTCATTATGGCAAAAAATCATAAAAAGAAAAATACTAAAGTGATTAATGATCACTCCTCGTTAACGCAAAATGAGTGCTCCTTATTAACACAAAACGAAATTGAACTAGAGTTCGCTTTGCTACAAGATTTTGAATTCAAAGGAGTTAATAGGTGTTGTGATTATACCAATGTGTGTAGCGTTGCTCGGACACTAGAACAATTGTATTACCGTTTATACGAACAGAGTGAACGTTTTAAACTGTACGTAACGACTTTATCTAAAACGTCTGGTTGTGAGGGATGCATAACATTGCCAGAATATTTATATGGATATTTAATAAATAATAAGAAATATTTTTGTACAAAAAAATATCCTAATATATCCATTTGGTTAACTTCATTCAGCAAAGATTTATTTTATAACGACGGATTATTACCAGGAGATAGTTCAGTTTTAGAAGAAGGTGATACTAGCTCATTTAATTCTTCATCCGAAAATTCATCATCATCTTCAGATTCCGAATAGTAAAAAAAAAGTTTTCTGGTTTGTTGCTTTATTTCGTAAAAAAATGACAGATGTTGTAACAATTCACGATTGTAATGGAATTGAGGTTTCATTTGAATCGTTGTCATGTTTAGACAACATACTATACGTTTCCAAACCAATCGAGAAAACAAAACTAAAAATTCCAGTTCGTTATTTATTCAACGAGATATCAAAAAAAGCTAAATGTTTGGAAAAAGATTTAATTCTTCGAATGGATAACAAAAATGATGACTTTGTAACTGTGTCAGTTACTAATCGCAGATCAATTGAACCATCCGATGGCTTTTTCACATATAACGATATAATATCAACAGTAAAGGATTTTAGACGTTCAACAAATATGGGTAACGATTTAGAAGATGAACTAGATGAAAATGAAACCAGTTTTAATGAAGAGACTCATTCGTATTCTATCATTGAGTCCATACTTATTTACTACGACAATAAATATGTTATCGCAATCGGGTATGCCGATCCAATTGGACTTTGGCTTTTATTTTTAATGTTCTATCGAATGTTTAGAAATTCGTTGGTGTTTTTTTGGAATAGATTGACGACTATCACATTAATGACAACTATTTTATGGTATGTGATACTATCTATGCAAAACAATCCTCTAATCATTAGATTCGAATCGAATCTTTTTAAATGGACAGAATTTCTATGGATTAAATTCATTAACGCTATAGAAGGAATGCTATCAAACAATGATAGATAATATGTGCATATCCGTAAGTGTGAAAGGGAAGAGAACAAAAAAAAAGAAAAAAATCAACAACATTGATTTAGTTTCTTCAAAAATTTGTTTAATTTCTTTCTTTTTTTTGTTATATATTATATATAAATAAAAGTATACAAAAAAGTAAAAATCGATTCAAATGTTTGTTTCTTTTCTTCTAAGTTCAATTTACAAATATGAGATAATAAATTTTATAACAAAGAAAACAAAAACTCCAAAAAATTTTTCTATGAATATATGCAAATAATAATCTTACAATCCTAGTAAAAACATCATTATTTAACACCGCAGTTTTAACAAAAAAAGAAACTAACGAAAACAATTTATTGGTTGATTATATGTGACCAATAACATCTATGAGTATTAGTTAATTGTTGAATACTCTGCCATCCAATGAAAGATGTTTGACAAAACCAACATTTAAGAAATAATTTTCCCTTAGTTTTCACAACAGTATTCTTCCTGGGTTGTTCTAAATACATTCCATTCATCACTAATAAAATTAAATCTTCAAGGGTTCTAATCCCGTGTGAATATAATTCTTCTTTCGATACACAATCATACGAAAACATCATCCAGGTTAATGTAGATATAACTGATGTGATTTGAGATGTTTGGGATTGAATCCTTCGTCGTTGTTGTTGATTCGGAATATAGTTCTGTCTCACTACAGGGTTTTCTTTTACCTTGCGTATAACAGGCTTAACTTTACAAACTTTACTAACCTTCTTCTTCTTCATTTTTTGTATCTTTCATATCAATTTATGATATTTTATAATAACATAAATCACAAGCTCGTTCTTTAATCAACTCTCGATCGCTAGTCACTAACAAACTGGTACACTTTTCTTCCAATTTTGTCACGAACGATTTATGAATGCCGATAGTTTTTACCAGAGATTTAATGTTTTTTTTATAATGAAAAATGTTAATATATTCACAATCCCTCGAAATGCTTATTTCGTATTTGGTTTGTCGATTGGTTCCCCACTGCAAACGTCTTCTATAGAAAACTCCTGTCGACGTGTACTCAAGCAACTTCACAACATTCGTGGAATGGTTCTTTTCTCTACAATATGATAAAATTGTAGGATTTAAATTATCAGTGTATACTTTAGTTTTTACAATACTTCGTTTATTAGATTTAACAACATTTGTATGTGGTTCGTTAGTATATAACTTTTGTCTCTTTGTAGGAGGAAAATTTGAAGATTTTATATCCTCAAAGTCATCCTCATTGAGTAAAGAATCTTCTTCTTCATCAGAATCATTAAACATATCTTCAATCGCTTGTTTAACATTATATTCATCACCATCATCATCATTAGTTTTGTCTTTACGTTCAATATCTTCGATATCAAACGAATGATTGTTACATTCAGTACCGACTTCATTAAGATACTGGTTAGTTTGTTTAAACTTAAAATCAATATTTACAACGTTATAACAATGCTTACATAAAGACACAGACATAGTTTTATCAAACATCGCTTTAGTTTTGTTATTAAGTCCAAAACACAAAACTGTTTGGATTGGTAAACTTTTCGTTTGTAACCTTTCAGTAGTAATGTTAACATTTTTATATTGCATATAATTCAATAAATTACCCAATATATATTGACAAAAAGAATGATTTAATATCACACTATTTTGAGCATCTTTATTTATGATAAACTCTGTAATTCCTGGTAAATAAAGGATTAATGTGTTTCTAACAATCTTATTGGTTAGTTTATGTACTAACTGTAGAGTAGATTGAGAGTATTGCAAATCGAAAATTGAAGGAATCGAATCTTCGTTAACATTGTAAGGTTTCTTATGAATATCTATAGTATAATAATTTGTCGATTTTTTCAATATTCCATTTTTTATAGTTGCCATCAATTTGTGCAACTTATATTTATTTGGAACTATCGTTTTCTTTTTATCTGTACTTGACAAACAAATGTTTAATTCTTTAAAGTTTCTTTTATATAAAGTGTGCATTGTTTTAACGAAATGGGATCTCCTAATCAATCCTCTAACATAGTTTAAAACGAACATCTTTATTCTTTCGTGAGCCTGTGGAAGTTTTGTTAATGTGATAACGTCCGGTTTTATAATTCCCAACGGTACATATATATATACAGCAAAAGCATAGTTACATAAAATAGTATCGGTAATCCCAAAAAAAACAGCTCTTAATGGATCAATTTTCGTATAAAGATATTCAGCTTCTGTTAAAACAGTATCCATTTTTTGTTTCTTTTCTATTAAAATGTAAATATATATAACACAATATTTTAACACATACAAAACTATGAAAAAAATTTTACCTTCAACACTGTTAACATACATATAACGGTTTGAATTTGTTTATGTCTGCTATAGAAAACAAAAAACCTGGTTAGTTAAGTTGATATTCTTTTATTATCTCTAGTTAACATTTTCAAACATTAATCGCATATTTGATATTGAACCTATTGCTAGTTGCTTCAACAGCTCCCGCGATAGGTGCAAATTTATTATTGGTTTTTAGTAAAGTTGCCCAGTTATTCAAAATACCATCTATACGTAGGACAATTTTCCTTTCGAAATCTCCGTCTTGTTTCAATGTGAGTTTATATACAGCTAAATATTTAAAAATGTGTTTAACTATTAACATTAAAACTAATTTCCACTTTTCCGCATATTCTCTGTAGTTTAATCCAAAACAACATCCTAGAAAAATTTTATCATCCATCAGATTTACAGCCTTTGTGGCTAAACAGTTTACACAAAAACATTTTTCCACATTTGTTGTATGCTCGTGATACCAAGGATCAGTTGGTTTTACTACATGGTTTTCATCAAAACGCAAAACTGTCAATGAAGAGGTTTTATCGTGTAAAACCAACATTCTATCCTGACACAAATTAGTTTGATATATTATATGAGGATGGTATTTTTTTTTCGGCGAAGAAGTTCCTGGGTATACATATTCATTCACAGTTAAACCGTTTAAAGTGTCTACTATATTTGAAGATAACATATGAAGGATTTCGTTATTGGTTGTATTTGATCCTACATGTACCAACAAAGTTTCACACAATGTTTTCACTAATCTTACTTCTGCGTTAGGTTTGGTTCTCGGCGATGAGTATCCTTTAACGACCACAGATCCATCTCGTTTTAAAACTCCGACATATCTATCTACGTTTCCGAGAAACAGTATATATTCGAATTCATTTTCCACTTTTATGGGTACTGTATTCGTTACATTTAATTTAAAATGAGAACAAGAGAATTTTAATTTTGACGTTTCGATTGGCGTTTTTGTTTGTACAAATATACTATCGGTGGAGTATGCTATTGGATTCATGCAGTTGGTTTGTGTGAGATCGTAAACAATACACACCGAACAAGCTTTTAGAGCCATGTAAAACTGTCTATCAAAGAAAATCAATTTTCCTATGGCAATCAACAAATCCGCTTTAATCTCTTTTGCAAACGGAACTAAATTAAGCATTATTGTTATAAATTGACTTAATGGAGAATTTCCACTTAGAAGTTTTAGAACGTGAGGATAAAATTTAGTGAAATCTAAACACACAACGTCAGTAATTTTTTCAAACTGATTAGTTCTAGCATATTCATCAGCTTCTTCTTCGTCTACTTCCATGTAATCATTATCCATCAAAATGCAAGTTGAATTTTGGTTTTCCTTATCGGAATCATTTTGTTTTATTGTAGTTTTCATTGCGTTAAAGTTAATACATTTAACGGCTTGTTTTACAAACATATCATTTCGTTCCTCAGTCCAAATATCGGCTACATATCTCAACACTTTCATTAAGTAATTTTCAACTATACCTTTTGTTGGAAGATATACATTAACAAAATCATTTCCAACTTTTTTTTCATCAGTTTCGTCGCAACAAACAATTTCAATCCCTCTATTTTGCAATAATTTACATTTTCGTTTTAACTCATCTTTGCTACTCAATCTCCATATCAATCTGCAAGACACGGGATCCATGATATTGTAATGTTGAATTGACTCTTTTGTACTAACTATCAATACTAAAGGATAAATATCTGTAAACCATTTAGATGAATGTGAACGCAGCAACGGTTTTAACTGGTTCGGTATATTTTTTGTACCTAAAGGATGATTATCTAAAACTCCTATAGTGTTGATCAATTTATCATCTATTGGTATTTCAAAAGTTTGATTTGTTTTCGTTGAAGAACAAATTAATCTTTTAATCTTCTTTCTAATTTTAGAACGAACGATCCCTGTTATGTAAAAAGGGGTGCTGGGTTTGGTTACTTGTTCCGTGTAACCTAAATGAGTAAAATTGAATTTTTCACCTAAACTGTAAAACTGTTTAGCCACATCGTAATTCACATCTTCTCCCTCTAAATTGCACACGTTTATAAAACAACATAAAGATGTTATTATCCTTCTGAATATTTTCCGATGCAACATCTCAGATTTGTACGCCAATAAATTGAATTTGGAATGTGGTTCGAATCTTAAGAAAATATATTGACTGTATTTTGGAACGAGTTGATCGTTCAGGAGTCGACAAAACTTTCTCTGAATCGATTCCACCACTAAAGTTTTTTTCTGTTCCACCATTTTACTGATCAATTTATCTATAAACTCATCTTCAGTTTCCATTATATCTTTATTTCGGTTGGTGAACATGTTTCTATTAGATTGTATATACAATAAAACGTGCCGAAATGTGGTCGTTAAATACTCGTTTGAAACTACAAATGAGTACGCGCTATTTGGTGTTTGGTTAACAATTTTTACAACATTATTATAAAAGTCAACCACAGATTCTTTGGGTGAATGCCATTGAGGTATATTAACTTTTTGATACAATTCAGATTGTAACAATTTTGTTATCGGTACCACTAAAACGGGATCATCATAATTAGCTTCATTCGGATTGTTAACTATACCTGCATAAACCGTTTCTTGTTTCTTACAATAATAATAACGATACAAAATTTTTATTCCTTCTTTTAATTCAATTGCTAACTCTTTATTCATATTTATGCGTTCAAACAAACAGTAACACAAATTCTATGAGTTTTTCGTAGTTATACTTAAACAAAATAGTTCGTTAGACATACTAACATTTGATCGAGTTTAAGAAAAAGAATGCTTTACATATAATTATGAAAGGGTTTTTTTGTTAACATTTCAATATGATAACAACATTGTGATCGCTTGCCACAAAATTTTTGGTTCTTCAGTGAAAGCATACTCGTATAAAATTTCTGCAATATCAATCTGGTTAGGAAATTTCTCCCCTATTTTGTCATCTTCCCATAAGTAATCGCAAACCTCACGAAAGTTCTCTTTAGTTATTATCGTACCGCGATTTAGTGTGTATCTGGGTTTGACAAGCTGTATGTTTTGTTTCGTTGGACTCATTGTTATCGCCGCATATTCCTTTCTGGTGACTTGTGTTTGAGCGGGTGCTGGTGAAGCTCTTACGTTTTGCGCTGATGCTACACTTGGCATATTTAAACTCTCATTTTGTTTGACTGGTTGATCACTTTCTTGTTCTTTTTTTCGCCGAAAATTTGTTAAAACTTGAAGTATGTCATCTCGCGATTTTTGCATATCGCTAATGGTTTTGTTAACAGACTCTTTTAAATCAGCCACACTCGAAGATTGTAACTCCGATGTTTTCTGGTTTTCTTGAACTAAATCTTTCACCGGTTCAATAGTTTTATTTTCTTCTTTCCCACCTGTTGCAACATTTTGAAGAAGATCGGATTTGGGTGCGTCTTCAACATCTTTAACTTTTTTTTTGAGTATTTTAACTTTGGCCGGTTTAGGAGGGGCGTCCCCTTCGCCTTTTTGATATTTTTGAATTTGTTCATCGCGTTTTAAAATTACCCTTTGTTCCTTAGGTATTTTTTTACGAGCGGCTTTTTCTTTTTCCTCTTCCAGTTCTTTTTCCATTTGTCGTTTCTCCCTTTCTACTGATAAATTAATTTCGGCTAATTGTTGTAACGGTACACTGTCACTTTTCACTTTATTTTTTTTCTTTTTTTTTATAGCTTTTTCCTTTTCTTTTTTGTTTTTAATAGTTTCATCAACAATCATGAATTTGTCTGTCTCTGGTGGATTTACCAATGAATTTGTTTGTGTTTGTGGCGATTCCGAATCTTCAATTTTCGTTTTCCTAGGAGATCGTTTCGGTTTCTCAGGTTTTAGATCTTTCTTTTTCATTGTTAGTTCTTCTACGTCTTTTGGCATCCACATTGTTATCACGTGATTCGTAAATTGGATCTATTTAAACGACTAACCTTCCGTTCTTTCCTAAAAATGAAAAAGTTCACACGTAAATATATATACATATGAAATATCTTTAACATTAAAATATTTTTTTATCGATATATTTCTCTACCAAACCAAAAAAAAATGATTTCCATTTTAATAAAAAAGGCGGAAGAACATTTTAAAGTTTTACCGTACGATGATACAACATATAATGAATCCGAAATATCATCGTTATTAAATAAAAGTGTTGATGTTAATGATTATAATGAAGGTGTTCTCACTGATATATTTTATAAATCTTTAATTCGTCAACAAAATAACCAAGATATGAAATATTTTGGTTTCGCTAAGAGTAAACCGGAAGATTCCCAGTGGAAACCAGATCGACCATCATTGAGTCTCGTTAAAGAAACAAACGAATTAGAGTGTAATGAATGGAATTACGATTATGATGATAGCGGAAAACCTTCGCATTCAAAACTAGACGAACGTTTAGAAGATATATTAAATGAAGAAAAATGTGCGAATCAACAAGCGGTTTATAAAAATTTAGAATTGAAAAAACAATTGGAAAAAAAAACCAAAGAAATTAAACGGATATCGGTTACCTGTTTGTATGAACTGTATGACTTTGGAGTGAAATTTAAAAAAAGACAGATATTTTTAGATTTAGTTTCAACTTATACCTGTCAAAATTTACCATCAGTTGATTCGTTTTCATCAGAAATGAATACTAGCGTCGTTTTTAATTCTCTAATTAAAGATGTGTTTGTTACATCAAGTACCGCTTATTTTACTTATTTTCATTCTTTAATTACACCAAACTCATTCGTAGTAACACCAACGTGTAAACTAACTGGCAAAGTTGCTTTCGCCAATTTCATATTAAACTGGATTCGACATAATTTTGGGTCATACAACGGCGATTGTCTTATAGGAATTGATAGTTCTCATTACACTCAAGAAGATGGAGAGTTTACATCCAATACTAAGGAACAAGATTTTATAACTCTCAAGTCTTTAATTCTGATGTGTGAAACCGGTAACATTTTTAAACAATACGATACCATTAAGGAAATTGCCATAGAAAAACTGATAGAATCATACACAGTTAAGATTGAAAATAATCCAATTCGCAAACAAAATGTTACAATTTTAGTAAGAAATTTGATAAAATATGCGTATTATGCACTGTGTTTAACGCGCATTAATGAAATTAGACAATCGGTTGTTAATATTCCCGAAACTACTGGCGAACTACCTACAGATGAAACGTTGAGACATAGATGTTCTTTAGTAGTTCATATGACAAATAACCTTCCAGATTATATTTTCCTTAAACATATAAATGGAAGTGTGTGCATTCAATTTAAAACTAATGATTTATACTATGATCACATACAAGATTGCTGGTTTTGGTTTGACGGTAAAACTATATACAATAGTTTCTCTATAACCGCCGTTATTTTGAAAATATGTTCCTGTTTAGTAACAACCGGTACAAGATGAAACAACTGTATAGTGTTCATACATGTTTAAACTATGTTCGCGATTTAATGAAAGTTTAATTAACGTTTGAAAACGTTAACTACTTGTTATTTGAATATGTGGTATTTTATTCACCATTTGTGCGATTTTTCAATTATTATTTGTCACTTCGAAAACTAGAATGGTGGTTAATTTACAATCAATTATAATAATATATTTAGATATAATATTATAGTCTAGATAATAAAAGTCGCAAAACTACATTGGAACGTTAGTTATTTTGAAGTGACTATATTCGTATTTAAAATGAATCCGCTATTAACATAAATGGCAAATAGTCAGTTTAACACTCCCACTAAAAGGAACAAATGTAATAATTTCTCATCAAGAGATAGTTTTACCAACGGATTAGATACATATCAATTGTTTGCAAAAGAGGATATTACTCATTTGATCAAGAAATGCTGTACTATAAACGAATTTATAGCTTTGTTTGGATCCATCAATGAACACTTTCACTTAAATCCTGTGTCCAAAGATAACACAAACTTGGGCGATTCACTTCAAGCTGTGCGATATTGTTTAGAGCTCATTCAAAAGTCTAAATAAAATAATGAATGAAGCTGGTGATCTTTTTGATGAATATAGTGTAGTTTCAAAGGACACACTAGCATCTATCAATATTAGATATCCAGTTATGGTTGATGAAGCTTGCACTTCTTATAAATTTTACGACGATGTTTGTGAGGATTTTCAAGTTCCGCTTTCAGATGCTTTGGAAAGATATTCCATAGATAGCAAAAATAATATGAAACTAGAATATTTCACCGATAGGGATGATGACCAGCAAAGAAATTTGCAGTTTAGAGAAAGTGGGCTGGATGAAGCATATACAGAAAATAAAAAAAAGTTTGTTGAAATCATCACAAACGGTCTAAATGACAATCCAATATTAGAATCAATTGAAAATGCTGCTTGTTCATTATACGAAGATATATATGTTAATAAAACTCTATTTTCGAGTAAAGTAACTCAAAAACCATATTTTCAGTGTACTGTGAAACAAGAATTGAGAAATTTCTTTTCAGCTAACATGAAAAACACGATAAATAAAGTGGAAAAAAGGCATCCTAAAAACATAAAAAAAGCGCTTCTCAATTGGTGTATAAATTATGATAATGTGAATGGTACAAGAAAGAGAGTAAATCCAGTGAAAACTGTTCCGTTTTGTAGATTGTTGATAAAGAAACAATTTTTAAAACCTTTTCCTAAATATAATAAGAAGAAATAACTTTTGAATTATTTCTATATTTGTTTTATGTAAAACTGTTACAAACATTAAATGAATAGACATAAACCAATTATCATGTTTCTAGTTTTTATTGTTCACCATTTATGAAACTAACATATCGAGGATTTTTATAAAATGTAATAAAAACCAGAAATAATAATTGCAAAACAAAAGGTTTAAAGTCACTGTATTTCTTCATAATCATCGCATGGGTAATATGGTTCATAATTCAAATTCTCAGTGCGTTGTAGTATTCGTTTTAGTTGTTTTTGCGTTTTCATTGTAGAGAACATTTTCTTGGTATTCATGATCACATAAACTAATATGAAAATGAATATCATCAAACGAAAGAATCCAATCCATATAACATCAAATTCAGTAAAAGCGTCAGCATTCAAACATTCTTCGTATATTTCTCGCAAACACCTTGTTTTGTTATGCGCATCGTCTATACGATTTTGAAATTCTCTTTCTTCTGATGAACTGTCATCAATTACGTTCACTTTCACACTTGAAGTCATTTTCGAATTATAGTTAGTTAGTTAGTTTTTACGATGAAAACTTGAAGAAATATCTGTTATATATGTACACACAAACGTGGTTTTTTTGTATATAAACGTTTAACAATTGTTTTCAAATACTATCATTGTTGATTTTGGTATAACCAAAATTCATCTCGTTCCTCTATCATTATATTCTTATTCCAGTTTCGATCAAATTCCATTTTCCTTTTGACATTCCCAATCCTGTTTTTAATGTCCACCGATAGTAACACACACAACCAGCTTGTTAATAATATATCAAGAAAAAGTAAAACAACGTCTTCATAGTTTGACAAAACACTACCATATATAAAATTATAATCGTTTATAGTTGCTGTTGCACAATGAACAGTTTCAAATACGTTAACCATTTCTTTTGTATTAAAATTGGTTTTAGAAGGATTGAAGCTGAAACGATGTCATTCATATATATACCAAAATACATTTTTAACATACGAATATAATCCCGTTAATATAATTGTTTGTGGTAAAAAAAAACGAAATCGTTTAATCCATCTTTATTTCTTCGTTTTCTTTACTCTCCGTACCGATGATTGCCAATCTCATAATCAACACGTACGATAATTTTACAATGGTTAATGGTATAGCCACGCATAAAAATCCCAAAATGCTGACAGTTTCAATGACTTTTTGTTGATTGTGAAAATCTATCACATTACTCAACAAATATATTCCCAATATTAGATAGTGAGAAACTACCAAACCCATTATTGTCTTTCGCCAAACAATATCAAATATGCCAAAGAGTGCATTCATCACTATCAAGATTAAAGAAAAATATAAAGCGTCGAGTTCTCTAACTTTGTTGTTATCGTGAAAACTGACAATTCTCATCACATAACTCGCAACCATGACTGTCGCGATTGTAACAAATCCGAATATAACATTAACAAAGAGTAACATATTCATAACGAACAGATGTTTTTTCTCTCTTAGTCGACGGTTATCAGCTTTAGACGAATTAGTACTCAGTTCGCTATATCCGTTGATTGTTTTGCAGGCTACACCTTCAGAACAATTGATCCCCGTATAAACCAAGAACCAAATACCTAAAATCGTCACCAAAGTCATTGCGCACAATATAATAATCAAAGCTTCTAAAGAAAATTTCTTAGGATCGTGATTGAGAATCGCATCATACATACTATCCACAACTATAGGTATGCTCAACATAGACCCAAAAACCATAGTTAATGGATAAACGTGTCTCTTACTTATTCGTCTATTAATGACATTATATATCACTATGCTCAATGCCAGTAAACTGAATACTGCGTGAAACCAGTTTACTAGTCTAGTTTTAAAGTAAAGTGGATTTGAGCCCGTCATTTTTTACCGTTTGTTCGTTTTTGTCGTTTAGTTTTCACCAGTCTAAAAAGAACTATCAACAACTTCTAATTTTATTCACAACGATTATGCGGGTATAAAATAAATACTTTCTAGAAGCTTTATCGAAAAAAAACAAAGTTTTATACCGCGGATAAAATTTTATGATATTATTGCTAGTAAAACTCAAATATTTTATATCATCAAAGGTTGAATGTAGAAACAAAATTTTATTTTCCGTTAAGGATCGTGTATGAACAGTGCAAGTTAAGCTTTTAGTGCATGATATTACATGGATTGTTGGCTCTTTTAATAAGTTGGAACCAACCCAAAATGAATTTCGACCGTCTTCCTTCAAAAACCCTTTATCTTCTTTATATATATAAGCTTCAATGGTTTTATCTCTTAAATCGTTTATATTTGGGTAACAACATTCGATAGATTTTTGAAATAATTCTTCTCTAGAAACGTTTATCACGTTATTTAGTTTACACCATAAAATGAAAAATACAAATATTCTCATTTTGAACGTATCACAAATGGAATGTCACTTACACAAACTGTCTCTTTCAACCTCGATATAATGCGATGCAAAACTTATGAGTGTATATGAATTGAACACCATCTTCTTCTTCATTAGATGTTTTTATATGCTCTAATGTAACTATTTTGTTCAGTTCGCCGTATGGATTAGAGAATGTTTTGGTTTTTGGTATAAAATTCATTAAAGGAAGTACAAAACACACTATATGACGAATTGCTCTTGCTCTTAAATGTAAAAATTCCTGTGAAGTTAACGGCGTTTTAATTTTTATGAAAATTGAGGTGTTGTTATAATAATAATAACTAACACTTAATATTTTCAAATCAATATCATCTTTTTTGGGGTTTGAGATGGAATGTATATAGTGGTTGAACAAATCTGTTCCATATCTAACTATGTTGGAACTTCCATCTCTAGGAAATTCTTCGTACGTGAAATTTCTAAAATATCCATTAGATAAACGTAGATTCCTAACTCGAAGAATACAGCTCGTATTATTTTTTGTAGCATAGAATTCATTTAAAATGCTAGAAACCTCTTCTCCATTTTGTGATGGATGTTTTGTTATACAAGAAGATTCCTCCATAAACTTGGAAAATTTTTTAATCCGTTTAATGCGTTGTAAACAAAACTCATCTTCAAAGTTTAAAAACAAAATGGAATTTTCAGTAGTTGGGAATGATTTTATTATGTTTGGTTTACTAGACATTTTATTCTTTACAATTTTTACAAATTGAGTTCATACCAAAATAACAAAAGAATCAAATATAAACGACTACAAAAATATATTGATTATATATACCCAGATCAATTCATTAGTTCCTTTTCCACATCGTTTAATATTAAATTGACTAACGTTTTCGAATAAGATACTCGACTTGTTTGGGGATCCATAACCAGTTGAGGATCTCTGCTAGCTTGAATCATTTTTGGCTCATTTATATTTTGTGACAATCCGTTGGGCATTTGATTATTTAGAAATTTGTTCTCAAATTTTAACTTGTTTTCACCGGTCGGATATCCAGAAATATCGCCTTGTTGTCCATATCCTCTTTGATTGTTCATCGGAGAATAGCCACTGTTAAATTGTTGTTTCGTATATCTATTATTATAACTATTAACCGGTTTCAAATTTTGATATTGGTAAGGTTGTTGTTGCGAAAACATTTGATGGCTTCTAGGTTGTTCAACATACTGCTCCCGTTGTGTTACCTGTCTTATATTGGCCGGCGAAGCATTACCTTCCATGAAAACGGGAGCATTCGTTAATTGCATTTGGCGTTGAATTGGTTGTTGTTGCGCTCTTGCCACTTGTATCTCTTGTTGCTGATGATATGGTTTGTTTGTCATGTTCATTTGATTATTATTATTATTATTATTATTATAAGACTTGGTTTGTTCCATAAAATTAGCCAATTGTCCAGATAAAGCTTGAATAGCTTGTAGTGTAGGATCTTCTGTTCGTGGAAGATCGTTTAGTTGTTGTCGTTGATGACTAGAATTTTGGGAATGTTCGTTCTGATCAAACCGGGTTACTTTGATATTCCGTTCATCTTCTCGAATATCATCAAATTTTCTTTTATTTTGTATGTTTAGCGAACTGTTTCCTCCGTTCGTTTCATTCCGCATCGAATTACTCTGTTGGTGATAATTGTGATACTGTCCGTCTTGTTCAGAATGCAATCCTTTAACGTTTGTTTCCTCGTTACGAACATTCTCTGACATTCTTTCATACACTTGTTTAGTTAAACCGGGTTCTCCAACTGTTTCGTGTCCGGTGGCAGATTTGTTTATCATATCTTGATATTTGTTGACAAAGTCTCTAACTTTAGCAAACTCAGTTTTAAATAATTCATCATTTTTTGTTACAAGATCCTTATTTTCATTGTGTTGAACAAATATATTGTTCGGTTGTTGTTGATGTGAAGAAATGGTTGGTTGTGGTGCATTCGCACGGTTATCGTTCGAATTGGAAACTTGCATTTGGTTTGTCGGTTCGGAATATCTATCTTTTACTTGCGCGGAAAACATATCAACATCGCGATTGTTTTGTTCCGCAGATGACTGTGTTGTGTTGGGTTGTGAATTCTGTGAAACTGTTTGATACATGTATTCATTTTGGTTTTGCTGTAATTGATTATTATCAGAACATTCGCGTTCTTCCTGGCCAACAACACCCACATTATTGTCACTAGAATTCATAGCGGATGTAGTTTCATTATGATCTGCCATGTTTTCCATTTTTATCGGTTTTCTACTAGCTTGAAGAAAACAAATATCTTTGGGTTGTAAACTAGTTTTTTGTGCGTTACTTAAATAGTTTTTCCTGTCAATTTCTGGTAAATACACAGAAATATAACCTAATATATGATTGCAAATATCTTTATTCGTTTCACGAGATTGAAGTGGTTTTGTTATTAAATTCTCGTATGATACATTTGTTCCTTTACGACCGGGTGTGATAACTATACTAATATGATCAAATTCATCATTTCTACTACTAAGGCTAAACGCAGGGAATAAACCTTTTAAATATGTTAAAAACGAAACTCCCTTTCGTTTAGTTAAATATTGATTAAAAGCGTTATAAATGCTAGTTAAAAAGTCATAATCATCAATATAACCTTCAATATATAAACCTAGAAGAGGGTGATGTTCAGCCAAAGTGACTTTTCCTATAACATGATCGTTTTGATGATTCAAAACGATAGCAGTTCCTTTGGATTTATTCGCCAATTCATTTAACCAATGTTCTTCTACAAAATATTCGCTATTTTGGAGATTACTGCAAGTATCTGGTGAACATTTTTTATGATCACACAATTTAACACCATATCCTTTCACACTTAAAGCGAAGATCTTCATTTTTATAAATATTGGTATAACGGTTGTTCAAGCAATCCGCCAGCTATTTGAGAAAGTATCTTTTTACATTCAAATATCTTTTTAGGATCCATACTGGCTATTTCTATTTCGTCTACTGATCCTTTAATACAGAATAATAAATCTTCAACATTAGTCGCTCTACTCGTTCCTACTATAAGGGAATGAGCGTCTGTTTTTTTGTCTATAAACAGACAATGAGTAGTTCTTAATTCAGCTCCCTGTAAAGCTGCGACTGTACTAGTTAAAGCAGTTTTTATTGGGAAAATTTCAACCACAGTGAAAGGTTTATTATCATTAAACTGAAACTCAAGTTCCCTTTGTGAGGATGAAGTTGATGATTTTCCGCTGGACTGGGAATAACTCGAACAGTTCGATTCCTCATCAAAGCTTCCTTCCATCATCTCATCATAAATATCCGATAACGTCATTTGATTCGTTGCCGTATCATAAAGTTCCCGATTTGACAAAGTATCATCGTCCATATCAAACTCATCGTCAATTTCGATATTTTGAATGGACCCTTTTGTTTTGGATTTATGTTCTTTATAAATTTTTCCTCTCTGTTTGAACAACCGGTTGGTATTTTTTGAATTATAAATCAACTGAGAGCAAGGATATTTTCTAATATCGGTGTTGATTCTGTATAGAGACATATGCATGGATATGAACACAGAATGTCCATATTGAAACGACAAATAATTCCCGTTATCGTTGACTCCTTTCAATAACAACATAGTTGATTTGGCAACGTTGACAAAAACATACCCGTATTGTTTAACATCATATTGTATGAATAAATTATTATTTTTAAACATGTTTGAATACTCTGTACATTTCATATATAAATTTTTCAACGTTGACACGGTTACAGGAGAAACGGGTTCCTCTCTGGATTGTTTAAGGCACATAAATTTTATTTCGTTGAGTTCATTTCTAATAACTATTAAATTTTTCAAAATTGCATAATAACAAATCCCGTCAACGGAAAAATCTTTCTGTTTATTATTAATCGCATTATCAATTTGGATAGGCGAGCGTGTTTCTTTATTTTCATTTTCCGCTTTAGCTAAGTTTTCTTTTGTCACTTCAGCGATGATATCGGTTAAAGAAATATCCGACTGCAGGCTCAAAAATTCAACCAACGTTGCAATCATCGCGAAAGTAGCTACACATAAAAAATTAACGTTTGAATCGGCCATTACAAATATAGATTCTAAGTCTTTAAGAAACTCATTTAACGGTCCATATAATTTAACCAGAGAACAACGACAAGCGTGCGTTGTTAAATACA
This sequence comes from Corbicula japonica, assembly GCA_038501625.1. Lineage (NCBI taxonomy): Eukaryota > Metazoa > Mollusca > Bivalvia > Venerida > Cyrenidae > Corbicula > Corbicula japonica. The sequence continues at coordinate 56,090 of JAZAYU010000921.1, read as the reverse complement.
TCATGTTTGGATATATTATTCTTTTAGCTGAGTATCTATCAACTGGAACTCTTTCTGTGGGTTTTTCAGGCGCTGAAATCCCAAATTTATAATAAATCCCAATTGGAACTTTCTTTGCGATCAACTCGGATTCTTTCTGCCATTTTGAAGTGATGTAAATTTCATCATTAAATGCTGGAGTGATTTTCGTATTTGCATCATAAATTTCATAAGGGTTTGTACTTAAACTTAAAGCGTACACGTGTTCTGTAATTTCCTTTTCCTCGCATTGAGCCATTTTTCTAAAATTTCTAATAACTGACATGTTATCTGTGTGTTTTGGGCATATTCGCAAGAAATTCGATGGTCGTTCTCTTTTTTTACAATCTAAATTTTCGCCCGTCTTGTCCGCTTTATCTGTTTCTTCTTTATCAAGAAAGAAAAAATCTTCGTAGGAACAATGCGATAACTGTTTCAGTTCTGGTAATAAAGCCTTCGCTTCTTCCTCGTCGTTGTTTTCCAACTTTATATTAAACTCTCCAACCAAAGCGCTCAGTTTAGGATTATCACTCTCTCCCATGCGTCTGTTATAGATCTTATACCTTCTCAAAATGTAATCTGTAGTAAGAGGGTCGAACATTTTCGTAGTTGTTACAGAAATCATATCATGATTTAACACAGTCGTCATTTTTTGATCGTGATCGAAAGAGTTGTAAATTTTGGATTGTGTGACTGAACCCAATAAAGTGATAATTGGTATGTCATCTATATCGCTACTTTCGTACATTTGATGAACGAAATACCGGAAAACAACTATAAACCAAAAGAAAAATGAGTTTTCTCGGACGGCTTCATCTATTATAAAATTCTTATACATTAGCGGTTCCGGAATATTACTTGGTGATACACCGCTTGCTAGAAGAGCGTCTATAGTTCTGGCGTTTAAGGAGTCTTTACACCATGGGTTTGGTTTAGGTAAACTATCCCGTTTAGCTTGATAAACCTCCGGAGATATCCATTTTGGTTTGTTACTTTTCACATCACCTAACCCCATACACTTGTTTGCCAATCTATTGCAAATTATTTTCCAGTTGCGAATAGTTGCGATAAAAAAATCTTTTATATCCTCATTTTCATACTCATAAATTTCATCCGGATAGTTATTGTGTTCACCGAAAACACATTTTACCATCTCGTAGTATTCATCAACTGTTATATTCAGATATTGATATACAGTTAAATGACTTTTTCTACGTATGTTAAAAGAATTTCGTTTAAGATAGTTTGTTAAAACTGTTCCTCCAACTTGAGTTGATGCCATAAAAACTGACTTGGGAGTTGCGTTAGCTATCGCTATACTACTAAAAGATTTGCCAGTACCTCCATTACCAGTAATTGTCACAACGCGAAAAGGTAAACCATATTTCGTTAACATTTCGTGTGAAAAACGATCAACAGGCTTTGATGAAAATTCAGTTCTTTCAGTTATTTCTAATTTTATACATTTTGTAACAAATGGAATGTAATGCCATTTAATCCACAACTGATCTTCCACTGTGTATATTGTATTCATAAATTTTTGAGCATCAATGATTCCTTTTTGAAATATAGCTTTGTTACCAGAATTATTCGTTTTAACCTTTTTATTTCGATCATTATTAAAATCAAATTTTAAAAACTTTTCAAGCTTTCTTTTATTCATATTGAAAATGAAAATTTTAGTTGGTATTTTTTGTTTGATTTTTTTAAACAAATGAATATTGTTAAGATATTACCCATGAACATGTTTAAAATAAGTATGATTTATACCTTCACACAAAATGACCTTACTACCACATTAAACTATTTAACTTTCAATAATGTTAATATGATTGTAATGTAAGAAAATACAACAACATATATTAAAACAACCATGGTTTATCTTAATTTTAATCAAGGCGCTCAACTGTATTCAGCTCATAATAATTTTCAACAATATATCGTTAAATTGATAACAGAAAACTGCCCTCATAAAGTTCCTAGCAGAAATAATAATAATAATGATATTATTATCATTCCACCACCTCCTAAGGATGAAACTAATGTTCCATTATCTACAATTCTTTCAAACGGAGAAGAAATTGATACTAATCCGTTAAATGATGAAAATGACGATGTTATTCTTAACATTATCAAAAGAAATATACAAAAAGAAGAAAATTCTGAAAATAATGGAGAGCAAATCAAAAGACCGTTTCATCACATTGAAAAAATAAAACGGTTAATTGATGATCGATATAGAAAACGTTTAAATTTTTTCAACCCTTCTTTGTCAGTTAAAACTAAACCTAAATACAATAAAAAGAGCGTTAAAATCCCTTGTTTTGAACCAGAGGAAAACGAAGAACTAAAAGTTACTTGTTTAGCGTTAAAACGAAAGAGAGAATCTCAATTTAAATTGTATAGAAAACAAATGTATAATGATTTTTTAAAATGTAAAAAATATCGAGATGATCCTAGACAAGTGGTCGAATTGTATTCAAAATATAAAATGCCCTTAGAAAAATATATAAGCATACAAATGAGCGAATTAACGAGATGGTCCATAACACAAAACTTTGAAAATAGTTTTGTTAAAACTACATTCCAAAAGACATTTTTCAACATGAAACCACCATTCAAACCTTCTAAAATTTTGTTAAACAGACAAAGCGGCTATCTTCGAAATATGTACACTGTAACCTATAATGAAGACAATGTTCGTAAAATCGAAGCGTCGCAAGCATTAACCCGTTTAGCTAGTAACATGTATTCCTTTTTCAACAATGTTTATGGTAGTGTAATTGATAATTACACAAACTTTACACCTTTTTGCTTCGAATGTATAAAAACGGCCAATGCTTTTGCTGGTTCGTTAAATAACATATCTACGAAAACTGAGTATAATTCCTTAGCGATTATATTAAGATTGGGAATGGTGTATAGAAATTTATCATTTGACAGTTTTTTAACATGGACACGTGAAGTTAATCGTATGCAATTTCATATCGATGCTGGCTTCACTGGTGATATAGTTTTACTACAGGATTTAATAGAAATAGATTTTGATTTAATCAAACCTATTCACCGAATATTTAAAATCCTAAATCCAAATAAGCAATTTGATTATAGTCAACCCATGAATGTCTTAACAGTTCATAATAAATGTCACGATGATATTTTACCAGCTATATACTCAGAGTTTTGGTTGTTTAGAGTCGTAGCTGTAATCTCTGAGAAAGTTGATTCTCGATTTTACAATTTAGTATTAAAAAATATGAAACGTAAATTGGAGAACTGGAATGAACTACGTGATAATCAGTATGAAACAGGCGAGCTACAACCGCCAGTTTTTAATGCAACGGTTGGCGTGAGTGATAAGTTTTGCGGTGAAAATAATAATGTTTCTGATAATTTACGTTTAATACAAGGAAATCTGTTAGCGCAGTTCCCAGGACTGTTAACCGTAACTTTATACATGTGTTCTGTAATAGGTAGACACGAATTGGTGGTAGACATCACTAAAGATTTAAAAACACTTCATAATTCTAATTATTTTCAAGACAAACAAGAAGCTATAGAATTGTCAAAACGTATATCGTTTAAGTTCGTTAATATATGTAGATTGCTCACATTTAATATAATATCAACAAATGTTGAAAATTCGTGTTTAACTAACGTTGTTCAAAAACTTTTAACAATCCCCACATTTTTATTATTTAATGCTGGAGGAGATTTTCTAGATGGGGAAATACAACCTTTACCTTTTATAGGAACTTAAAATATTTATATTGTTGTTACAAAAAACCACATATTGATAAAAATGAGTTCTTTAGCTGTATTTTTCACAACATTGATATATACGTATAACGTTGCTGTCGCTGAACAGCTAACTGTTTTACACGCTTATGATGTTTCTCAACCCAAAACTGTTGTGGTTGAAACTGGTCCAACGCGATATATTCACAAATATGTTGGAGAATATTACAAAGGCGGTTTACGGGCTGGGTATAGATTGGAATACAATTTTAAAAACCCAAATGTAACGGGTCCTGTTGATTTTATAGTGTACGGCGATCCAACTTTTGGAGAGGGTATATTAATAGTTGATCCTATATCGTTAGATTGGGATTCTCTAGGACAACCGTACATAAATAATGTGTCAACGGAAGATCTCTCAACAAAACAAATAATGTTCACTAGATATACAACCGGCGAAATTGTAAACGGTGAACCCGTTTATACGTATGAAGAGTTTCATTTGTACGCAATATTATTGCCACCTTATTTAGTTACTTGCGATGAAACTACTACAGAGATTACACTGCGTTCAAATTTGCTTGGAGCTGAACCTTTACTGAATGTTTCATCTTCGATACAATTGTTGGAGAGTCCATGTAGCGATATAATAGTAACTGAAAATCCAGTTCGCATTAACAACGCGGAATGTTTAATAGATCCGTACATGTTTTCGTACATAATGAGACCAACAGAATCGCCAGAAGCCCTCATGTATTATTTTAACGTTCAATGTACAGAACCAATACAAACGATAACTACCACCACAGAGACTACTATATCAACAAGTACTATACAATCTTCTTCAGAGCAAGAGATATCTGTTGTCGACGTTTCAACTTTTGAACAAAGTGTCGTTTTACAGAACGAAGAACTTGTAAACTTAGGTACGCACAATTTATACTCTGGAGAATTTTACAAAGGTATTTTATACGGCGTTGGAATAAATTATATCTTTCCATTGGATGAAATATACCCAACGGTTAGCTATATGTTTTTATATAGTTTACCGGAGAATCCAGCAATTGATTTAAATTGGACAGACGATTCTATACCATACATGAGTTCAATTTCATCGGTAGATTTACTTTACAAAAATTACATTATTTTGAAGTATGAATCTTCAAATTCAGAAACAGTTCCTAAATACGATTCGTACGCTTTAAACCCGGTGCGATTCAATGTATCTGTGGATAATTGCCTGTCCGATACTATAGAGTTGAATGTGGTTACTAGCGATAAGACAATGCCCGTTTCACAAGGTGCGCAAGTGCAACTCATTTTGCTAGGAACCAGTTGTCAATATTTTCTAAATTCCGAAAATCCTGCAGTTTCCATTAACAAAACCGAATGCAATTTGTTGTTTGACGTTGAGTTTAATTTTGTCCTTGTTACAGGGCCTATAGTGACTGGTGAAAATTCTCAAACGTTCAACCTAATATGCTTTCAAAATTTAGATAACATAACTGTCGAAACGGGAAATATCACTGATGTTGACGCTCCAATTACAAACGTTCAAACTTTGACGGACTATGCTGTCCCTTCAATGGAGTTTGTGAATCCATCTAATCATAGCGATATAATCACAAATGCGTTTGTAGGAGATGATGTTCGTGTTTTGATTAAAATTAAATCAATGTACAGGAAAAACTTCGATTTGAGAGTGATAGACTGTAGTCTTGACAATACACCAGTGATACAAAACGGACAATCCATCACTCCATATTTGCCCAATCCCACAAAGATGAAGCAAGGTTTGATGTACATGGATTTTAAACTTTTTCGATACTCCGGATTTACTGGCGAACATACGCTTACACTAGATTGTATAGTAGAAACTTGCGTAGACATTTGTGTTGAATCTAACAGGAAAAGGAGAGATTTAGCTTTCATACCAAGATTTATGTATAAATATATTTACGGTAAAGGTGAAACGAAAGATGAAGACCCTTCAATTCGAAAGGAATATATTGAGGCTAGTATTATTGAACATATAAGATAGGAAAAACAAACTCTGTTTTAATTTTAGAATGGAAACATAACAAACGAAACATTTAATTGTATAAATTCGCATTAAAAGTCTTTATAATTTTTCGTTATTTGTGGTTTTAGTTATCCCCTTCTACGTTATCATTTATTATATATATATTTTTACAATTATGTTGAAACGATTGTTTGGAGTTTCTCCCAAAAGTGAAAATAAAAAGAAACAGAAATCGAGTCCATCTGAACTAACTAATGATGGCGACGGTTTGTATAAATTGTATATCCACATGGATCGTTGTTCCACCAATATGAAAGCTATACGAGATATGTCCGCTTCAAATCCAGCAATAAAAGCTCAAATGTTACCAGCCGCTTTTCAACTTTTACAGGCTAAGAACAATTATTATGATAAAACTACTGATATGGTGAGAAATTTTGACAAACTAACGAAACATAAAACGAAACATTCTTTAACGGAGAGTAAAACTAATAAATTACTGAATTCTTTAGAAAAATATCATACGCGCGAAGAATCTAAAAAAGCATTAGTCGGCGAACTAACGGAAGGGTTGGATGATTTTTTTCAAAGCGTTTCTTATTCAGATTTCAGTTTGGATTTTACAGTGGATGAAGAAGAATCCACCGGCGAATGCAAATTAAACCGATCCTCTAGCATATCAACATTAGAAGAAATAATGAATACATATGATGATGTTGGAGAACCTGTTAATCTAACCACCAAAATTTCTAGTATACCATATAGTAAAGTTGATCAATTGAGAGATATACAACACACACCGGAAAATAACACTTAAAGTGAATGATTTTTTCTATTTTGGTGAAGTGAGAGCCTACCCTCCATTCTCTTTAACATTTTTAATGTTAATAAGAATCATAAATTGTGTATATATATATATATAATTATCACAAACCATTATAAAAAGAGTTTTATGTAACGCTTTTTGTTTAAATTTACATTAAAACAATATGAAAATGAAATTAATAATTGTATGGGTTATCGTTCTTAGTTATGTTATAAGTGCACAAGGTTCAGGATGCAATAACGATGCTAGAAAGTATGAGATACAAATACCCTCAGGTATGGCTAGTGTTTTCATTTACGGTTTAGAAACGGCCTGCGTTTCAATTCGAAGATTCAAAGGTGAACTAACATCTATGAAACCTTTATCGGATTATTTGTTGTACATGGCTTGCGAGTTGATAAAAAGTTTCTACCCAAACGCTCCTCTATATGGCCCATTCGTAACTACATTGTACAACGTTATGAAATTCACAAACCTTCACATTAACACTACAACCATTATCATAGATAATGCTTTTTACTTACAAAATGGTGTGTGGCATTGTGGTATTTTGCCAGCAAAGCCTTCTGAACAAATTTATATCTTCAATTTCGAAGGAATAATTAACACTAACCCGACAAGTCCACCTTCAACTCAAAAGGCGTCTACAGTCGTTTTGAAAACAACTACTCTACCGTCAGTTTCGCAAAACCAAAATGTGGATTCAGCAGATAACGAACTTGTTGAAAGCGATTTAGAACAACCAGTCTCAACAACGAACATAAACATTGAAGAAACGAAATTAACAACGACTGAAACTATCGCAACATCTTTACCGACATATACGTATCCACAAGCAGATATGGAGGAAGCGATATTCCATTCACTCTATGATAAATTTCAATCAACCTCGACTAACAGGGTGATAAATGATGTCAGTTTTCTACAAAAAGAAGAAGACGATTCTAATACACCAGTGATGGACACTGTTACAGTAATAACGCAGTTTGTAGAAAATAAATTGACAAAAGAATCCACCATTTACGATGATGACTACTACAAGAAACACGTTAAAATCGTTACTCATATGTATGATACTCCAAAACTTCCAACGAATCCTACCAAGAAACCTAAATTTTCACATATTGAAATTAGTCTGATGATAATGTCTGGTATTATTGGAGCATTTTTAATTATCGCGTTAGTTGTTGTCTTGTATAAATGTTTGAGAAATGAATACAGACCTGTGAACACAGTCCAATATAAACCTTAGTGGGTTTTTGGAGTGTTTTATGAAACTATATTTGTTTATACCCGTGATAACACAAACAAAAAATGAACTTAATGAACGTTTTTTTGATACTGAAAAATATTTATGTATGTATGCTTGTTAGTATTTTTTCGCATTTATGATAATATTTTAATGCTGTGTGTGTGTTTTGTTTGAAAATTGTAGAATAAAAGTTTTTGAGAGCATTCATAACAAAATGAATTGTGTTATTTGTAACCCAAATGGTTATGATTCTTCATCTTCATTAGGTGAAGATGAAGAGGATGTTGATTTAGTTATTCCCCATTCACCAAAAACTACTACGGTAGAAAATGAATTATATTGTAATGGTGAATGTAGACCAAGCTATAATGATACCGAAAATGATGACTCTAATATGTATGCGTTATTTTCGTGTGGACACATTTCATGCGTAAATTGTTACGGGCGTTTGACTAGTAACAAATGTCATTTATGCAGAAGAGAAATAACTCATGTTGTTAGATTAGATAGAGAAACGCTGAATGCGGTTTCCTCTCCAGCTGATACTAAATTGAACATAATATCCAACATTAAAGATTCTACAGAACATGAACGTCAATTTAGTTTGTTGTTTGACGATAAATATAAAACGGTTTATGAACTGGCTGTTATAGGTTACTTACAATATTGGAGTTCAGTAAAAGTTAACGAGTATAAATTTGATCCCGTTTGCTCCATTTGTAAACATTTTGGAATGAACCCTAATAAACAAAGATCTTTATTAATAAATCTTTATTGCAATACAATTCCATGCACCATATATTCCATCATTGATGTTGCTGTGATATGTTTACTTAGTATTGAAGGATTAACATTGGAAGTCGTTTCTCCTAGAGATGTTGCGTTTCATTTCTTTCAAAATAATTGCGTTATTGAAGGTGATAGATACGAACCACAACTTCTCAAAAAAATGCAGAACAGTTTTCTATATGAAATAAATCCATACGGTTTACTGTTTGAGGATATTATGGCTGGTAGGATTCTTGTTACGGAGAAAAATTCTAAACACGGTTGTAATTGTAACAAAACTAAAGAAAGTATGAAAAAATTACTATCGGATTCGAAAAAAAATGTTGGCAATTATGAAGATTGTGATGGCTTCCTATCCAAAGAAGGTTTAATTGTACAACAAACGGACCAAGGGAGAACTACGTTCAAACATGACGACCGGTTAAACATTCTTAGATTGCATTGTTTTGAATTAAAAAAATATATTAACAATTTGATTAATTCGTGTTTAGAAGAGGATGAAATACCTACAAAAAAAAGAAAAACCGACAATTTTAACATAAACCGAAAAGTGCACATACCAATACCCATCAGTTTAGTAAAAAACACAGATTATTCCTCAACATTCACTAGTTCACCTTTAAACAATTCCTCAAATAGTGTAATTTTAGATGATGATCTTAACGAAGATCAAACTAATTCTGATACGGAACAAAACGATGATGGGGAAGTTATTGAAGGAATAAACACAGATAGTAATGTTTTCAATGAAGATGAAGAAGAAGAGACGCTGAAGAATATTATCCCTCTATCGGTATTTTCAACATGTGATATATGTTTCTTTCAAACTCATTTCAGTTACTATGAATTAATGTCTGTGTTTAATGAACAGAAAAGGGGTGATTTTTTGAAAGGTTCTACGTACAACACTATCATTGATATCAACTTAAGTAAGTACAAGGATAAAATCGAAGAGTTTGTTTCTCTGTCCTATGGAAAGTATATAGATTTAAAGGATGTTCAGAAGAAGAAAGAGATCACAAAAACGGTGGTCCATCAATTTTATAAACACTATACGGAGTGTTTATTTGCTAGACAGAAATTCATACCCATCAAAACTCTGTTTAAGTCGACTGATGATTTTAAAAATTATGAGTTTGTTAATCACACTTTTTTCAAACTTTTTGATGTCGATATAAAAATGCAATGTGCAAGAACAACTATGTGTTCTTTTATAAAGGATAAGTTACATCAATACGTTCAGCTAAGTAACAATCCTCAAATATTGAAATATGTACAATATACTATAACTTCTCATGCAAATAAAGAGTAACACATAAAACTTCATGTAGTTTTTTTATTTCATGTAAATTACAAATCATTGTAAATGCTTCTAAAAATATGTAATACCCGTAATAATTCATTGTTATTTTTCTGCCAACTTTGGAATTCTTGTAAAAATCACAATCATACATCAAAACAATGTACAAATAAAAGCAGTTATCATAAAAACATCATTGTTAACCTAACAATCCGCATCTATGTACAATAACACAAACACACACACACACACACACAAACACACACATATATAACTATTTTCTCGCAATATTACGAGAAAATGTATATATTTTCATACAAATTAAACATAACATTTTTTCTATTTTTTAAAAACTAAAAAAAACTACAAACTGTTTCTATTATAACTAGATACAACATTTAAAATTTTCACACAACAAAAAACACTACAACCTAAACAATCACATGTCATGAAAAAAGAAAAAAATATCACCGTTAATTTTCTTGAAATTTGAACACATTTGTACAATCACAGTTTTGTAAAAAATAAGTACATGGTTTTTTAATTAAACCTACGATACAAAAATTTGGTTCAGTTTTTCTGGCAAACAAAATCAAGGTTAATATTGAGACGCTGATGGGTAGGGGTATCTTCCAGCCGATGAGTACATATTGAATTTGCTGGATTTATGATGATTTACCGATGTTTCTTCAGATCGTGAAGACCGTTCAACGTGTTTCTGACTAATGTAATATTGAGTTTGAAAATTGTTCGTATAGTAACTATCGTATGTCTGTTTGCTATACGAGTCTTTACATTCTTGATTCCCTTTTTGTTTGTAATATTCCGAATATTCATTTTTGTCGTAACTGTAATCTGAATTTTGCGAAGTTTTGTATGACTCGGGTTCCTTGTACTTTCGGTCCTTCAATGATGAAGAGGTGTGGCTTGTTGTCGCTGTATTCACATCTCCCATCTTATACTCTCCATTCAATTCGATGTTTTGTTGCGTAGAACACAACGTAAACAGCTTCTTTACACTTTCATCAAAATCGGTTTTGGATATTTTTAGATTGGCTGGTGGAGTATAATTTGGCGGCAATCCGATATCATTCATATAAACGTATCTTCCAACGATTATCCCCAATAGGGCGACTCTCGTGTAATACGCATACAGTCCTCTTATTTCATATTCATTTCTCGGATTGCTGAGTTCCTCAAGGGCTCTAGCTCCTAGATACGTTGACAGGAAATTTGGTAAGTTGGTATAAAAATTCTCACCTTCTATAGGATAATATTCTCTCACCCTTTTTGTAAAACATTGTTCGTTTTTCAATGCATGAAACACTATTTCCAAATCACGTTGAAAATATTCATTTTCCTCATAACTATTTCTGTTGGGTGTTCTTTTGTAGAATGGGTTTTTTCTCATGTTGTCGAATTTGTTATAATCAGATTCGTGTTCGTAATGATGGTATTTGTCCCGATTCGTATTTCTATAATAAGGTTGTGTTCTGTAACCACCTTTATGAAACGGTCTCTTCATGTTAGAATAATGTTTGTTAGGTTTATAGAAATGTCCAAAATGCTGATTGTTTCCCTTTATATATTTTCCGGGTTTGCGACTGTCTTCCTCTGTAGTTTGGATTTGGTGCTTTGAGTTTTCGTTTGAATATTCATTTTTGTATGAATATTGATGATGTTTCGTAAAATCCCCTTTATGTTCATTAGATTTTTGATGGTGATGATACTCCTCATCATGTTCTTTGGAACGCGTTCTTTTATAGGTGGATTGTTGCGGGTTATATTGGTCTTCATCATTATATTTCTTAGGTTGATCATAGTCATCATACACCGTTTTTTGATCATTGCAAGTTTCAGCGGATTTATTAGTTGGGTTCTTTCGTACACTATAAACTACGGAAGATGGTCTTTTCTTGTTTGTATCAGTTTCCATATCACTGTCCTCATCATCAGTTTCGCTATCACTATACTCATCATCATTTGATTCATCAGTTTGTTCACCCTTTAATGTTTGACAATCATTGTCCGCATTCCGTTGTATAGGGTTAGTTAATTTTTTTACTTTCAAAACAATCACTTCCTCAGATTTTGCCGATTTTACAATTTTATGTTTTGAAGGACTGATTTGTACATTAGGTTCGTCCATTTGTTCCTTTTCATTCGGTATTGTAGTACACTTTTCCTCACATTCACCTTCTTCCATTTCACTTTCATCATCTTTATCCGATTCCAATTTTTTTACAAAACTCTCATCTTCCTCACCTTCCTTTTCTTCTTCATAAATAACATCATCTTGATCGGCGTTTAAACTGAAGGTGTTCTCCTCATCTTCATTGAAGAACTGATTTTTTTCACTCTCACATACAAACAGTTCAACGGAATCATCTGTAAAAATGTTAAATAACCATTAAGAATGTAAAACAAATCAATAATATATGGATAAAAAACACATATAAACATAAAAATTTTATTTGTATAGTTTTTACAAACACAAGATTAATGAAATAAAAGTTCATTTTAAACAATAAATATAACGAAATAAAATATTTTAAAACTTTTTTTGTATAACTATCACAGTTCCTTTAAAAAACATTGATTTTTTGTAGTTTGTTTCCATTTTAACTGCGTATTATACATTTTTTGAAATGTGTATGAAACTTTTTCTAACTACAGTATTTTATGGTATTCACAAAACTTTTAATTCTTTTAATCATCTCCGCGTGTTTCAAATTATAATCTAAATTTAACACAGGAACTTTCTTTTCAGCAAGATAAGCTTTGTATGAAACGTGTCGACTTTCTAGCGCTTCCAAATAACTCAAAGAAATATTGGTTTCCTCCATTCTACCGCGACATCGAACCCTAGCTAAACATTCCTCAGGTGGAGTATTCAAAAACACTATACCATGAACTGGTGGCGTATTGTCCAATTGGTATGCGTTTTTGAACATATTCCATTCATCTACGGGCAGTTTTGATTCCAATTGAGACGCAAAAATGTGGAAATTGGAGTTTACGTCCAACCTTTCACCAATTACAAACGGCGCATCTTCGTTGACGGAATTAAGAAATTTATAATAATTTTTCACCAAAGCCGTTTTAACATGATTTTGGAAAAGAACGGTTGTTAACGGATCGTCTTGTTTTTCGTAAAAAGCAAGTAGCGGATTGGTATTAGTTCCTACAATTCGTTGAAATTCATCCACTGGTTCGAATGAAACAGGAATATTCGCATTATCAAATACTTTACAGCTTGTTGTTTTCCCCGAACCTACGTTTCCTTCAATACTCAAAACAATCCCTTTATATTTAGATGCGCAGTACATTATAATAATAAAGTTAAAAGAACTTGTAGAAGTATAACCGTTGTTTTGGTAAAACTGTTTAGTTAATAGAGTGAGTTTTGTCTATTGGTTAAAGTTGTTAGTGTTAGTAAGCACTATTGTTATAACAAAGTTTCACTTTTTATTAATAATTCGAAACTTTTTAACATTAACGAATGTTAAAAATATATCAGTTGTTTTTCTTTCATTATATTATAGATAGATAATAAACTTACCATTTTTCTTCTCTTCATCAACTTCCTCATTGCTGACTAACGAATTTTCATTTTCAGTCTCATCATCAATATTCTCATCCTCCGAAGAGTTGTAAAAATCATCATCTAAATTATCATCAAAACACAAGTTTAGTCCTTTCAAACTATTCATTTTAGTTGTAGAGTTTAAGATTAATTTAAAATCGAAATGTTTAATTAAACCAACTTCTTGGTCCATTCAATTAGATATACTTTTGTGGTTTAAGACCGTTAAATGGTTCTGCGTGCATTTTATACTACGTATCCGTCTAGACAAGTCACGTGATGGGCGGAGCTATATATTCTTTATATAAACCCAAAGGTTGAGGAAAAGATAAGAACTAGTTAACATTAATACTTTATACTCAATATATATATAAATATATAAATGTTTATTGTAGTAATAAACCAATTATATAAATTTGCCGGTTTCATGAAACACACATTTTAAAATGTTGTTTCCAACAAAAATAGATTGTTATCAAGTGAAGAAAACTTTACAAGGGAAGAGACAAGTTAACAACTCTAAACGAACAGCTGATGAATGTACTTGCGTATACACATTTAAAACGGATTATGATTTTGTAAATGCAATGTGTTCAATTACAATTGCAATGGAAAGAAACGAACCTGGTTCATCGGCAATTTCATTTCTGAAAGAAAATGAACTTCATCAGTTACCATTACCAACTAAACCCGATGAGTTATATACGATTGAAATTATGAATGAATATGTTGCGAGAGAAATTTACCATTCTTGTGTTTACGATAAAGAACACTTTGGAACGTTTGCATTTATACATGAGATTGCAAGTTTTTTGAAGGAGGAAACTCGTGGAAAAACTTTCGAAAATGATGTTAGAACGAAAATCTCTGTTTTGTTACATTCGCTATTTCCTCACATCAACTTCAATGAACATTTTGGTAAATCGAATGCGAATTTGAACAAACATCAAAAACTTCAGAATTTTGATTTATTCCAGCATGTTAACTCACACTTAATTTACGCGAAACGATGGTTTACAATCATCAGAGGATTCTTGGGAATAACATCTATGAAAGATTTTGATTTCATACTGACAGAAATTGCCAAAGATGAAGGTGAAGAAAACTTCGCATTTTCACAAACAAATTTTCCTTCCAATGAGAAATCCCTTTTAAGAAGTACTCACCAAAAGATGTGTGCATTCGCAAGATCAGTCATCAATAGAAGTGACAACTCATTGAGTGCAAGATACACTTCATGGTGGATTACTGTTGAAAATCATTTGAAAAATATAGTTTTTATGCAAGACATATTAGCTATTTCTTTGGAGCGCGTTTTTGGATTTCGTTATTTCGCATTCAAACCGGGTTTTGTCGTTCCGTTGAACCCAAGAAGAGAAAATAAAGATCCAAAATTATCCGTTCGAATATTAAAAGCAATTTTTAACGAATTTAATAAGGCTGATTTGACAACGAAACTAAACGAATACATAGACCGTTATGCCATTTATCTGAAAGATTTATATCTAACATCAAAAACATTCATCATCAATAATAACCAAAATGAAATGCAAGAAGTGTTACAATTTAATAAAAAGGGACCAGTCGTGATAAATCATTTAGGCATCGTCTCAGTTTCAATATTTGAAACTACTTGTGGAGATATACGAGTTGGTAAAAAGAAGAAAAGAAAAATTCAAGAAACTGGTTTTGACAGAGAACAAACTAATACTCTTCTATTGCAGCACTGCATAAAGAATGCTGAAAGTTGGTCACAAGTTGAAAAGATTAAATTTCCCTTATTCAGCGATGAAGAATTTTATGAAGAAGAAGGTGATGAATGGTGTGTCGGTGGTGAAAACGTGGATGAAATGAACAATCCGTTGAAATGGAGAAATGACATGGAGATTCCTATTAAACAGAAGAAACCGAAATTAGAGTGTGAAGAAGAACCCATTGTATATTTATCTAATTCATCGTTAATAGATAATGCCCATATGGCAATTGATTTGGTTAAAAAAGGACAAATAGATTTGCTTAAAACTCAGTTAAATGTTATTGCTAGTAATTTAGATTTCAATTTAGTTACACTGGACAATTTAAATGAGGGTGAAAGTGTTCATTCAAACGTAAATGAATCCGAAAAAGATTTCGATTTATCATTGTTAAACGAAATAAACATTAACTGGAATGATGAGTGTCAGAAGAAATCTTTAACGTGTGAAACAGATGAGATTGCAACTGATATAGTATTAGGTGATGGGTTTTCTTTTATATGAACTGAACATTAAAGTTGTTCATTTTGTTATGCAAGGGTATTTAGTTTTACCGGTTTATCAAATAAACATATTTTCAATACTCATTTTTACATATACTAAACTTGGTGAGATAATTTTTCATTTAATACATGTTCTTTTTTATACCAGTTTTTCCACGTTATTTTTTTACTTGTTAGTTATCGTTTGTGTAAAATGTCAATATTTGTGGTTGCTTGTGATTGGTATTTTAGAATGATTTGTTTTTGGTGATTTTATGAGAATATAAGTTTGTTTATAATTTATAACTTTTAGTTGTGATTTTTGTCTCTAGTATAACAGTTATTTCCCATACACAGCCCTCAATCTATTATAATTAACGTTTTAATAATGTTAATTGGTATAGAGAAACAGTTCAAATATAATAAATATTAAACGTTGTCACAACAAACTCCAATTCCTCAATTTTACTTACATGAGCATATAAAACAGGAAAACAACAACGATGTGGAGTGTCGAAGAAGATACAGATGAAAAGGGTGATTTTGTTGTACCAAAGAGAATAGATCCACCCGATTTTTTTCAAAGATTGAAAGATGTTAATCAATTCTTACATGGATTTGATTCACAAAATACCAGCAATGAAAATGATTCTGATAACGATGAGTACGAAAAGAAATACGCCCTGAATAAAATAGAGAAATTGGATGATTTGGTTAAAGATTTTTTGAAAGCTTGTGATGATGAAACGTTCTTATTTTCTTTAATAAACAAAAGAGATAGAATAATATGTAGAGATTTAACTAATGATCAACAAAAAACATTCAAACAACGTATGTTGTTTATCATAAAACGAGAAAAAGAAAATCGAGTGATGAAAGTTCAAACTTTAGAAGAAGAGTTGAGTAATTACGATTTGGATAAGAAAATTGAAAATTTTCGTTTAGATGAAGAACGATCGAAAACAAACCTATTCAACATAAACAAAACTTTACATTTTTATGACATTCCCCTTGATGATAAAAATTTACCCATTAATGAAAAAGAGCTTAAAGAATTAGAGTCCATTGTTGACAAAGGAATACAACCCAAAATGTCTAATTTACTAAACGTTCAAGATAAATTAGACAAAAAATTAAAATTACAAAAAAAACACGTTTGTTTATTGTTGAAAGTCCTAACGAACACAATAGTGAGATACCCGACTTTAACTAGCATTAACATTAACAACATGGTGTCCCAAAGACCACCACATTTAACTACAACCGACAATCCAATAACATTTTACAATTCGTCAGAAACATCTATATGGTCCAATTGGAGTAACTATTCCTTCATATGGAAAAAAGCATTTGATACTATAGATATTAACAACACTTTGGAGATTTTTGTTAGTTCTGAATTATATCACGACAAACATAAGCTAGATATTGTCAAAATATCCAATTTCATTAAAACTAACACTCTATCTATAACAGAGGATAACAATATTTTTGATCCAAATGATAGACTTTATGTGTTAAATATGTTAATGGAAATTCGAAAAACCTTACAGGGAAATTGTTCCGATAAAGAAATAGAAACCCTGTTTGAGAAAATGACTAAGGAAAATGAAGTCCGTTATAACACTCTATTAACGCAAATGGAATCATCCGTTTTGAAAAATTGTTATTCTAGCATTCAAGATATTATCAGTAAAAACGGAGATTTTCTTGAAACTCAAGTAAGACTTTTTATAAAATATTGTTTTACCGGGGATTACATTCCTTACATATCCAGAAACAATTATGAGAAAGGAAACAGAAAATCACCCTCTTATTCATCACAAAATGATAAAAAGTTAAACTACCTTTTTACAAGTACGATATTGGAAGAATCTCCATTTATTATACCTGAGCCAGAAACTATCATGGTTGTTTATCATAAAAATACACAAACTTATGAAGGTTACTACTTACCATCTAACACTGAACTTGAGTTTGTTATTTTAAAAGAAAATGGTCATTTGGTTGAACAGCTCTTATCGTTAGAGATAAAAAATGGTGGCTTAATGGCTAGGATTGAAGATTCGGTGAAACAAAAACCATTTATAATAGTTGAACGAAAAACAGTTGATGATAAATCCCTTAATTCTTCCTCTACCGCAACAGAAGGAGTTAGAAATAAAAAGAGCGAACAAACGAATCCTAAACTTACAAAAAGGAGAAACATAATTATATCAGATGATGAAGAAGAAGAAGATTCATCTTTAACTACGAATAGCAATGGGCCAATTTCACATAACCATTATTTAGAAAGAAAATATAATAAAGAGGATGAAAGAGAGTTGAGTGTTGAAATTGATAGATTGCGAAAAAAAATATTATCATTCAACCCACCAGTTAAAACTCCTCAAATAATAAGACCGTCAACGCGAACTGTAACCGGTGAAGCTCCTGTCATTTACTCTTTAAGGCAAAAACCGAGGAATAGTTTCAATTCAAAAAAATATTCTAACCGAAATGCAAATAAAAGTGTTGGTAAAGGAAAAGAAAAACAATTGAGAGATCCTCGTTTAGGGAAAATGGCTTTAGAAGAAGATTATGAGGATGTTTCTTGGTATCGTGATTCTAAAATGGCAGAATCTGGTAGACCTAACATACAGTTTAATATGGATGCTGATAAAAAAGATGCAGATAGTAGGCATAGGCTCATGATGTCTCATCAAAAGCGATGGGGCGATTTATCAAAAATGTTAATTCAAAATCAACAACTAGAAGAATCAGAAAAACGGAAATTTTGTAAACAAGAAACAGATAGAAAAAAGAGTTATATTTTAGATATGAATAAAATCAATGAAACGTTAAAAAAGGTGCAAGATTCTTTGGCTGAGAAAGCCGATTCAATGCAAATTGGTCTTTTAGATTCCGAACCATTACTCAAAATAATTCAAGCTGGATTTGGTGATATGGATGTTATGTACAATAGATTTTTAGAACAAATTCGTAAAATAGGAATAGATTTATCGGCAAATGAAACTAAAGAAGATGGTTCTTCTGGCATATTCGCCGAATTTAACAATAGAATAGATATGGCTTTATCCACACACGCTGGGTTAGTAGAAAAAAGAATTTTAGATGGTCAAACAATGATACAACAAGCCGTAGATAGTTTAAAACAGTACCTGTTGACTGTAACTAAACCTCGAATTTTAACAACATCTTCTAACCAAGAACCTAGTTATGAAAGTTTGTACGAAAGATCAGCTTTAATGGATGACTGCGATTCAACATTGGTTAACAATTTTCAAACAACGGTTGATACGAGCAATTTAGAAATGACGGATAAAGAATTTGAACAACAATTGAATCTTAAATTGTCCGATATGAGAGTCGTTCAAATGTCGGATGATGAAGAAATGGAGTTTTTGAGGACTTGTAGAAAAACTACTAAACGCAAAAAGGGTAAACAGGTTAAAAAGAGCAATAACGTTAAGAAATTAAAGAAATCTAATACTGCAGTTAACATGGTCGATAAAGCCGCTTATGATGACTTAGAAGCGAATTTAAAACATCTAGATGTATTTTGTCAACGATTAGTAAATGTGTTGGGAAAACAAATTGATATTTATAATAACGCTGTTGCAGAACGAAGTAATATAGATCTTCGCGTTGAATTACAGAAGAAAAAAATTGCAGATTACGAAAAGTTAATCACTCTCTTTTCCTCTCAACTAAAAACACAATTAGAAACTAACAAAAATGAAATAAAAACGTTTGAAAATAGATTCGCTTCGTTTGTACGAACTATCACCGAACATTTTCAAAAACGTTTAGAACGGACCAAAAAACAAGACAAAACAATCCAGGATTTGAGAACTCATTTAATAGAGTTGCCAATGGCTCATTTAATTGATATCGATTCGGATAGCGATGATGATTCAAATTCCGTTACTAAAGATTTAATAATGAAGTTGAGAGATTATCATATGAAAGAAAGTTTACAATCGAGGTTGGAATATGAACGAGCTAGAGTTGAACTTAAAAATAGTCAATCTATGTCTAATAAAACTAGATCCGATTTGAATTTACAATACTATGCTGATAGAGTGAATGATAGAAACGTTTTCAGTAAATTATTTCAGGAAGCCTTAAAAGAACAATTGGTTATACGCGAACATAATAGAAATGTTGTAGATAGAAACAATGAATATGTATTAGAAGAAAGAGAATTTTTAGAACAAGAGAGAAGTTACCATCAAAACGAAAGAGCTCGTTTAGACAATCTAGCTAAAACATATGGGAATTCAAATAATGGTAATTTAGATGCTACAACTACGGAAACAAATAATAATAATACTCAAAACGAAACACAACCATCCTCATCGTCATTTGATGCCATGAGTATTGATCAAAGTTTATCGGAAACCAATCCAATGCGAAAAACTAGAACATCGTCAGTCGGTTCGCCCATGGATATTAGCGTTACAACCAGTTCATACACAGAAACTTCGGACGAAGGTGATACATTAACCGATTTAGGAAGTGGGAAAATTTATGGTTCGGGTAACATTAACGATCCTAGATTACCACCAAGAATACCAGCATCTCAAGCAGTTCCTACTTGGATAAATAATCAATTTGATTTAGATAGATATCTGGAAGGTGAAACCGTTGAAGAGTATTTACATAGAGTTGGTATTGGTATCGCTGAATTGGATACTGAAGGTCCGTATATAGACATGAACGCTCTAAATACAGTTCCCTTAAAAAACCTTGGTGTGGCTGAACAAAACGCTTTAATTAAAGCCGCAAAATTATTCATGGAGGATACAGAAACTGCAAAAACGATGAGAGAAATCAATCAAAAAAATATAGAACTTAGAGAAGAACAGAAACTCGATTTGGAAAATAAATTGAAAAATATTTTGAAAGAACGAAGTTGCAAGAGGGATATGAGTAGAATATTATCGATAAATAAGAATTATAATACGATGAAAAAATGTTCTCAAGAACATTCAACGGTATCAAAAATAAAACAAGAAATGAGCGGCGAAACTCACACCCGTCATCCCCAAATAATCGAACTGGGAGATGGTCAAATATATAGGTTGGCAAACTTCAACAATCCTTCACAAAAAAACATAGAAATAATTCAACGAAGATGTATGGAATCATGGATTGTAGCCACTAAACAATCATTTCGAACCGTTAAAAAAGTACACGAAACGGGAGCGAAGATGCCCACATATCCAGATTATAAATTTATAATGGATAAGTATGTTTTGCCAACTTTAGGGATTATATACAACAAATCATTAAACTCCTTTAAGTTGGGAGAAAAAAACGTTTTATTTACAAATGATCGTCGAAGATTTGATAGTTTTTTTAAGGAAATACTTAACAATTGCGGCTTTATACTTCGACATCAGTGTGGAGTTGAACTAAAAAAAGTGATTCAATCTAGGAAAATAAATTCCTCTTTATGAACATGTTGTTAACAAAATTTACTGTTAAATGGAAAGAAATGTCCAATTGTAAGAAGTATTTAATACGCATATAATTATTTTATATTTATAGTTATTTTGATAACAAGCGTTTATTGTAATTTAAAATAAACCAGGAAAATAAAATATAATATTGAATTTGTATGAATTGTGTTTGTGTTGTATTTAGTTTTTTTTACAATTTTTATATAGTTATATCCATTTCTTTAAATGTAAAACTACCATTCGTCAAATTACGGTCCTTGTAAAACAATGGCTAACATTGATTCATTTCGGTTGAAAGGAAATGTTCTTGAATTGCCAAATGTAACATATCCTGATTTAGATGATGGTGATAGTGTTATGTATGGCATGGAAAGAGATGGTGGTGAATCAATATCTTCGGAGTATATGGTGGGCAATAAATTGTTACACACGGTAGAACAAAATATGGATGTTGATTTTAGTATATTTCCTACTAACAAACAAATGGATGTTGAACTCGTTAAAAGTGAATTAAAACCTGTAACCGGTAAAGTTGCAAAAGGCAAAATATCGCAAGGAAAACAAAACACAGCATTAATAATGAAAGAAAAACCCACTTTGTATACATCACAAAAATCATTTAAAAAAACTAGTAATGGGACAAATAGTGCAAAGGAAAATTATGCAAAACAATCGACATTGCAAGAGATTACAATTCCTCCACCGTTAAAAGAAAACAAAAAACACAGCATACAAAATTCTCAATCTTCGCAAACTCAAAATACAGAAAATGTAGTTTTATCAAAACAAGAACAAAATGGAAAACAAAACGAACTGGTTAATTCCACACTAAGACCTGTTACAAGATCTCAAGTACTTCAGTCATCAAAAGATGGTGAAATAAAAGAAAGGGAAAAGATTAAACTTGATAAACAAGTAACAGAATCCATTTCAACACATTCTGGACCATTAACAAGATTGGGGAAAAGAAAAATGGAGGAGTTGCGTGTTCAACTTAGGAAAAATAATCAAAAAAAAGGCAAATATAAATCTACAACGTTAATAAAAGATATGAGTGAACGAGATTTAAGGTTGTTAGTGCAAAACGATCTAAAAGATAAAAAAACGAAAACGTTAAAACAATCATATGAAAGAATTGAAAGGTACGCTAAAAAAACTTTAAGAAATGAAGGTTTTCAAGAAATGGAACCCAGTGATGTTATGGATGAAGATTTTTATGTATCATCACCAAATACAAAATTTGATAAATCTCATTCTTTAGATGTTATTGATGAAGGAAGAGACGTAAATGATGAAGCGAATCCTTTTACAGTTGAAACTAGTTTAAATGATGATTCTATAGAAATGAAAGACGATATTACATTGTCAACTAAAACTTATGAAAATTCAGTTAAACAGATTGAAGAAGATATAACTTTTGCTTACGATGATGAAAAAGTTATGAAAGGTAAAGACGTAAAATCACTCTATTCTAATAATAATTTATCGCAAACTAGAATAGATTATACTTTGTTAGGAAATAAAATTGAAAACAATTTCACAACAATGAGACAAATGTCCAATCTTAGTGATGAAACTAGCGATAAACACGTTTTAGAAACTCAATCATACGCTAGTGTTACAACTAGCGTAGTCAATCAAAAAACCGAACGAGTCACCGTGAATTTAAATGTGGATGAAACTGTTTCTAACGAAAACGATACGATAAAAAATGAATCGGAAAATGTTAATTTACTACAAATTAATGTAAATGATATTTTCCTTAATACGGATATTAACAATACCGAAAACATACCTAATCTTGAATCTCAAGAAGAGAAAATTTCAACGGACGTTAAGGAAAAGGATGAAACGAATTCAATGTTAAATGTTAGCGTTTTAGATGAAATATCAATGCAAGATATTGAAAATGATAAAACTGATGTTTTATCGCAAAAAAAGGCACGATATAATAATAGGAGACAGAAAAACAAAACAACGAAAATGGCAAAGCCACATACATCAATCAGCATGGAAACACCTGAAGGTAACCAGGTTTTATCTCTCTTCAATAAAGAAGATAGTGTATCAAATGTAAACGTTGATGAAGAAAATAAGGATGATTTTGTTTCATATAATAATGTACCTACAAATTCCCAAAATGTCGTTCTGCAATCTGATAAAACCTCTAATGTAAAAAACGTTGTTAATTCCACACAAAGTTTGGATTCAACAGGAAATGAATTTAAATACCCTAATTTTGAAGATGTTCAAGGTTTAGTTTATAAAGCTCTATCAACAGTACGTGATTTTCCTAATGCTACAAACAAAAACGATTCGTACGAGAATAAATCTTTGAAAAATCTGGAAGACAAAATACTTTCTCTAACCTCTCAAGTACATGCGGAATTACAGTCGATACAAACTGTTTCCAATTCACTTAATTTAAATCAAACGCGAATGTTCAAATTGCAGAGTAATATGAGAGAACTGGAAGAAGCTTATAGACAACTTAACAATCACATTTCTCCTAATACTATAAACGAAACCACACAAAACAATTATAAGGAACATAGCGTTCGTCATATTGAGGAGAAATTAAACGAACAGTTTACAAAATTAGAACAAAATCTAAATGATTATATATCAAGTAAAACCAAGGAAAGTTTACAAGAAAAACACAGTCTTAATGAAGCAATAAAAAGTAATATCATTTCTTTAAACCAAGCTTATGAGAAGATAAATACGGATGTTAAAAACACAATTGATAAAAACGAAACTTTATTGAATAAAGTGGAACAGGCAAATTCAACAAATAAAAAAGAGATGAGAAACGTTATGCAAAATCTTAAAACTTTGAATATGAATGTGAAGAAAATATCTACAAATGTAAAGAATCCAAAAAAAAGAATGGGTGAACAAACGAATTCATACACTAAAACAACAACAGAAGCAAATAAAATGCAATTAAACGCGTTACAAACAAAGGTGGAAGAAACGGGCGAGCAAATTAAAACCTTTGGTGAACAAATGAAAAACAAGATAATTATCAATTCTGACATTCAATCGGTTATGGAAAAACTCATTGAAGTTTTATCAACAATGGACGGTCAATTGCAACAAAAGGCTTCCCAAACAACTCAAAATGTTGATGGCAATTTAAATGAATCCGGTCAGGAAACTATTAACAACGTTCAAAGAAATTTAATATCGCAAATATCTGCTGCAACACATAATATAAAATCAAACGTTGAATTTGCTAACAATCTTGTGGAAAATAGTAAAAATGCAATTCACAAAGAATTTGTAGACATGAACGGTCGTATAAATGGATATTTTAATGGTGTTATAAATCGGGATGCTCAATTCAATGAAACCCTTAATCTATCACTACAAACATCTGAGAATCAATTGAAGAGCAGTTTAGAGAATACTCAACAACTAACTAGTGAAATGAATTCTTTGAAACGTGATATTCGTGTTGTAAATGAAATTATACGTCAAAACCTTGAAGAAGCGAATAATATCACAAAAAATGCTCCGGCACTAATTAATGAAAACGTTAACCAGCTAAATGAAAAAGTAAATACTGCTTTAGAAAACCATATATTGCAGTCAAATCGAACTTTAAACACCATAATACAGAAAGAAGCTGCAACATCGCATACAGTTATAAATGAAAACCTTCACAAAACATTACAAGAGTTAAATCAAAATTTACAGAATAAATTAGATATATATATCAGTAATTTAAACAAAACTTTGGAAGAACGTTTTAATGGAAAAGTAACAGCAAGATTAGAAGGTTTAAATTTGAGTAATCCTCCAAGTATAACAAATTTAATTGATATTAGTCCATTAGATGATAAAATACGTGAATATCAAGAAATTATAAATAAGTTATCTGAAGATTTTTATACTTATACAAAAGCTGTTGACGATTTAACTCAACGATACGATTTAAATTTAGCCAATAAATTCGCATCAGAAACTCAAATTTTAGATAAACTTTCAACCCTCGATTCTATTAACTCAACGTTACATGAACTAAAAACGCAGATGACTGATTTAAAAAAACGAGAAACTGAGAAAAGTATAATTCGAACTGAACCAGATGATATTATCACTAGTTCAATTTCAGAAGAACCTAAAGATGTAACTGCTCAAAAGGTAAAGCAAACGTCAAATCCAACACGAACTAAAACCCAACAGAAGAAACAAGAATCCGCTCAAACTTCTACCGATAATAATACTGTTTTTATGACACTTAGATCAGGTAAGAAATATCAAGGAGTTAGTGGGGCTGGCGGTGGTGATTATGGTGGCGACGATGATGATGATGACGATAGAAATAATAAAAAAAAAAATAACTGTTCAAAAAACAGTTGTAGTGGAAATAAAAAAAAGGAGAAACAGAAAAGAAATCGAACTACAAGAAAACGCAGTCCGTCTACTAACAGTAATGTTACTAACACGGAAACTAATTTTGATACTGTTAAAGATGCGTTTGATGATGATACTACTGAACATGTCAAACAATTTTATCAAACCGCTTTAGATCCAAAACAAAAACTATCTTCCTTTAATTCATTTAACGTAAATAATGTTAATAGAAATAACGTTAATTCGAATCATAATTTATATAATATGCCTCACAACCAGGATGCTGGTTCTTACGATTTCAAAAATTTATTAACTTGGTGTAATTATGACTGTGATGAAGATGAGAAACTTGCTACAAAGTTATGTATTAATCCTTGTGAACTAAAACCGGCTGATAACCAGGAAATGAAAAACTTTTTAACTGATTATATACAACCGGCCGATTGTACTGATGATGATTATGTGAAAAACGTTAGTTCTCAATATTTAGAATTGGTGAAACAAGAAAAAGATAGTGAAATTGAAAGATTCGCGCATAAAATTGATTTATATAAATACATGAACGATATGCGTTTGAAAAATAAAAAGGAAATGTTGAAAAATTATCGCATAATGGAGGCAATTGGTAACAAAGGAGAAACAGCTAAATCTGAAGCGGCTATAAAATATGAAACTGCGAACAAACAGTATTATGAAAATCAGATATTAGCAGCTTCATTACCGTCCGTTTTCGAAAAAACAATCACCGATTTAGAAGAACAGAAACTAACCCGGACTAAACTTAGGTATGAACGCAAGAAATTTAAAAAACCTGAAGTGCGCCCAAATGCTATGGCGTTTAGACATATTCTTATAAATAAATACTCTATGTTAAATAAGGATGATGAAAGTTCTTCTTCGTCGGAAGAAGAAAGTCAAATAACTTCATCTTCATCGCATGAATCAAGTGAAGATGAAAGTTTGTAATTTTGCATATATTGATTACATTCTATTGTATGTTTTGTACATAAAAACTATTATATTTATGTTTGAGTTTGATGAAACTATAAAACGTATGATATACATTCATTTAAAAAATTTTGTTATGTTGTGTTTTATAGTTTTGTTATAAAAACAATGTAATTGTTTTTTATAGTGTTATTGCATTGTATTATTTTCCTTCAATCTTATTTAGTGTGAATAAAATTTACAATACTGAAATACGGTTATATTAAATGAGAGTTATTTTATGTGTTATCGCAAATGATATTGTTAATATCTTGGTTAAGAAAAAAACTAAACCAGTTAAGAAACTATGGCTTCTAATGTGAAAAAAAAACTGTTGACATTTAATCTTCGTGATCATAACAAACCAAGATATATCCGTGTTATTTTACCGTTATCAAATTTCATATTGTATGGAGATTACACTCAAGAAGATTTTGGTTTTAACCAATGTGTTGCTATGGCATATTCGTCTATAGCGTACGCTTATTTAGTTGAGAGCAAAAGGTTAAAACATTGGACTAGTACACAGGTAAACTACATACTCGTACTTGGTAATACTAATTATTCCAACATAACTAAACGTATTACAAATGGAAGAATTGGAATTTTGCTATCGCACGATAATGCAAAAATGCTAGAAGTGAAAACTAAAGAAGACAGAAACATACAAATAGAAACTCAATTTCACGAAATAAATAATATTCCTACAGCAAAAATGATGACTCTATTACGAAGGTTCAACAAAAAAGTGCCTTTTGAATATGATAGGAATTTGCGGACTTTTTTTTTATGTTATCTTATTATAGTGGATTTCTTAAAATCGGAAAAAATTTGGGGTATAGTTGCCATTATAGATAGCAAAGCGTATTCTATAATCAAAGATGGACGGGATATTTTCCTGTTCGATTCGCATAAAAATATACCCGTGAATAGCCAGCATTATGGGTGTTTGTTTATACAAGCTGTAGATGCCGTTGATGTTATGAGAATTTTAACGTGTCAAAATGATGGTTTCTTCGAAGAATATGAAATAAAAGGAGCTTCTTTTAAACCGCTTAACACGACCGATAAGTTAAACTACGTTCGAAAATCTTCCTCAATAATAAATGAACAGTATGATATATTGGATGTCGCCACCCAACTAATAACTGATAGATTATCATTATATACTAACATTTTAAATAACGAATATGGAACATTAACCGAAAATGATAATTATGGAACATTAGGACACGATGAAAATAACTCAAAAAATCCTATATACATAGAAGATGAAAAGCTTGAAGGTATGGTACCGGAGAAAAAATTACCGAAAAGGGGCGTTTCATCTCCGAAACCATCTACAAGTAAACAATACGAAGATACAGAACTTAAAATGGTTAATAACTATACAGATAATTTGCAGAAACCTTCAAAACTTACAGTACAGAATGTACAAAATCAACAATCGCAAGATGTAAAACAAACTCCAATGCCGGCGGAAAGGAAACCGACACCCAAACCTAGAAAATCACGACAAACTAAATCTCCTCAAGAACCCATTTCCATACCACCAAAAGACCAATCGTTATCACAAAATTCACGAACATTAAAAGAAAAACCGAACATAGAACATGATGTTTCTAAAATGCAACAACCTATGGCAGAAAAAGATGACAATGATGATAATAGTAATAGTTCAACTACAACTATAGATCTAACGGATTCGTTTACAAACGATATGTTAAGATTCCAACCGTTAAATGATCTTAACATTGAATCTGTTAAGAAATCGGAAAATATCAGTAAAAAGGATTATAAGGAAGCTTATAAACGATTCACCTTAACTGAAGAAACGTATAGAAATTACCCAACGGTGGTAATAACACCTCCTGTAATACCCATATTTTTACCTAAAACTCATGTTAAAGATAAAACTATCATGAAGGAACACCCTTGGTTGATTACCTACTTATTAACCCATGATTTAAAAAATTTATCTAACGAGATCTACAAAACGTACTTTAAAACTAAGGTTAGGTATACAAATCTCTCCTCCATGCCAAACGATAATTCAACGCCTTCTACTAGAAAACAAACAGTTGATAAGGTTGTTGATATAATAAAACCGTTATACGAAGCAATGGGAATGGATGCGACTAAACTTCAGAGCGAACAAGAGAGAGAATTTTTACCTTCCACACTAGAAGATTTTAATAAACTGTTTAATGTTGAAACTTTTATGTTAAAGGGAGATAAAGAAAGAAAGTTATTGAGAAAAGCGCTTTTACGCACGCAAATCGAGTTTGTTAATAGAAATTTCTCATTAAGAGAGAAGTTTGAGATGTTCATAGAAGGAGCAGGTTTATCAGTAACTCTTAACGTAGATAAAAGAAAATTTTTCAAAGGCATATTTAAGGATTATTATGTTAATTTTAAAATAGATGAACAAGTGAAAATCTTTCATGGAAGAAAATACGTTGGTCCTTTAGAACTACTCGTAAAATATAACAAACTTAAAAAAATCATTACGAACTATAAACAAAATAAATTTATATTGGTGTCGCAAGATGATATGGTTGAGTCGCCGGATATTCCTTACGATGAAACTAACGATTTTTCTGAACGTTTATTTGTAAGAAACAAACCTTTTGTTCTCAAATCGGAAGATTTAACAAATAAACCAATGAATGTAACACATTTTTCCACTATTGAAGAAGATGAGGCTTTTCGTACAGAAAAACAAAGATTGTATGATGAAAGTGCAAGAGAGAGACACGAAAAACCTGAACTAAATTCAACTCGTATACCTGAGGAGTTAGATGAATTCACCTTTTCAGATTTGAATTCACGTTTTACTTATGACACTTTTGAGGAGAAATCCCCAACTTATCCTTTTGATAGACCGGAATACTTAACAACTGATTTTACACCAAGTAGCAAAAATAATGATGATGTGGATGTAGAGATGGGAGAAATAAAAAATTCAACAATTCAAAATTACGTTTCGCATAATGATGGTATTGGGGATTATAGGAATCCTCCAATAATAATGGAAGATGAAATAGCAAACGAAGAATATTCGAATTCGTTAGAACCAGGAGAACCGGTAGGTTTCGAAACACTGTTAAGTCCACCTGTAAGCATCGTTAATGATGAACCCAACGACAATGTTACAAATATGGATATAGATAATGCGGATGTTGTTACAAGTGAGAATAATGATGTTGATTATACTCCCAATACAGAAGAAATTTTAGATAGCTTGGCACAATTCGTAATTCCCAATGAGGACAAAACTTCTGTTTCTGATATATTAACTAATCTCCATTATGAAGAACAACATCATGTAAATTCTCCTATGAATTATACCACAACAAATACGGATACGCGTAAAAAAGAAAATGACCCGTTATTGGAAAATATATCGGAGGAAGATATTAATCGAATCGTTCCCACTACTACTAACACTGAAAAGGTAATGGATGGTAAGGATGTGATCGCTGCGTTGAACTCTAAAAAAGTTGACTATGCTGGACTATATAAATTGTTGAAATTTACACATGAAGAAAATGATGATTTTTTTCCTATGGATGTGGATGAAACGGCAGATTCACTTCATAATGATAACGATCAACCTTTTTTACCGGAAACTAGTACTACTAAAATAGAACATGAAGACCAGCAGAATAACGTTAATGACCCAACACCATCAATACAAACTAGCACAATAGATCCTGAAGAACTGCAGAAAATGGGTTTCTTAACCACAGAAAAATACGGATTACCTGAACTTAACAAACATAATTCTCAATCTTTAAAGTTAGTAGAAACAAGTAACGGAAACCAGCTTGGTTTATTGAAAATGAAAATAAATAAAAATAAATTTAAGAAAAGAAAAGTACGCAAAATAATACGAAAAAAGTTTCGGGGAACAAAACCGTTTAAACAGATATTGGTTTTGAAACGTGATATGGTTAACAATGATAATAATGAGAATAATTATAAAAATGAACGTAAAAAACATATAAAAAAACTGCTAAAAAGATCGAGATATACATACTTAATTATGATGGAAAAATGTCCAATATGTAAATTACCATTGTTTAAGTATCAACGAAGAACTTTACCATGTAATCACACATATCATAAAAAGTGCATTGATGAATGGATTATCACGGGTCCTGATACAAGAAGCTGCGCATTGTGTAGAAAACGAGTTGCTCGCAATGATGAAGCTCTTGTAGAACGGGAAGAATACTTAAAAGCGCATCCCGACGAACGTAGAGATTTTGAAACTCCCGTTGTCGTTGAAGATAGAGAGTCTAACGATACCGATTTTATAGTATCCCCACATCTATTATATCAAGATTATGAACAGGATAACGAGGGATATCAACATGTAACACCGCTTAACACAGACGATGAAGATGAGCTTTTATATTCTCCAGACGAATATATAAACAATGTATCTCCTTCAGATAGAGTATTGAGAACGCGTAACACTTTAACTTATAATAATGCGGG
The DNA here is from genome assembly GCA_038501625.1 of Corbicula japonica. NCBI lineage: Eukaryota > Metazoa > Mollusca > Bivalvia > Venerida > Cyrenidae > Corbicula > Corbicula japonica. Next base: position 24,999 of record JAZAYU010000921.1, on the reverse strand, counting down.
TGATTCATCATTAATTAATGACGAGGATATTTCCTCAAATGACTTTATCGCAGTTCAAAACATTATTTTAGACGGAATACGTGAACAAAATAACGCGTCAGTTGTAATTGATTTAACTACCGATCTCCAACAATCTACAAACGAAGATGTTCCTATGGATTTATCCAATAATGATACAAATGAATTCGTTTTACCAGATATTGAGTTATCACAAACGTCTCTGGATTCAAGTATCATCAATATTGATTCCCCAAAAACCGTTGTATATATCAAAGATAAATCCGATGAAATTAACTTGACTAGCGATAAACAAAATAACGCAATTTTAAACGATGAACTACCAGAAAATACACAAACTGCAGAAAATCAAAGTGATAGTTCAGGCGATGAAGATTTATTAATACCCACCTTTTTAACGGAACAAAACAAACAAACCCAACCATCAACTTCTCAAAATATAGATAACTCCAAAATTGGTAAACGAAGTCGATCAAAAAACACTCATAAACGGACAAATGTGAAAGAAAAAGATTTGGGACCAGATTCGGATGATAAAACCATCCCAATCACATTAAGCGATGAGGATTCTCATTCGAATGAGGAAAACGAAGATTGGGATGAAGATAATTCCGAACAAGAAAATATACCAAAACAAACGCAAATTTTTGAAAATAATACACAAGCTGAAACAAATTCATTTCAAAAGAGTAATCAAAACATGGAGAATAATGTAAATGTTGGAATGGATTTAACTCAAAATGGTAATCGTAATAATAATGATAGTTCGAAACTTACACTAAAAGAAACCGATAGTTCTCAAGAAATTTTAGATGATAGTGTGGAAGATGTAAACTCATCAAAAGATTCAACTACTTCAACTTTACTAGATAAAGGAGAACATGCTAGTTATGAACAGAAAGGTTTTAAACTTGATGGTACAATGGAAACTGATAGTTCTCAAGAAGATTTAGATGATATTGACGAAAATTTAGATTCATTAAAAGATTCAACTAATTCTGCTTTGTTAGATAAAGGTGTACTTTTTGACTATAAACGGGAAGCTTTTTTAACACTTAATGGTGCAATGGATTTTCAACAAGTAAAAAAAGAAAAACAAGAAGTAATCAACGATGAACATTCAGATGCATCATACGATTCTGATAACACGATACTATATGCGTGTGAAAATTTACTTAATAAAGATGAATTAAATGTTACAACTGATAAATCAACGTGTTCAAATTCTGACGAAAATAATCAAAATAAAGAAAATGAAGTTAAAAGAGATAATGAACAATTCGATACAAGTGAAAAAAATACAATTCTTGGTAAATTAAATAAACGTGAAAGTTCAAGAACGAAAACTCTAACAAAAAAATATCTTACGAGATTACAAACGAAAAAACTCATTGAAAATAAATCAAAAGTGGGTTTAAACCATTCTTCTTCGGCAACTGACGATTCCGACCAAAATGATAGTGGAGCTGGAAAAGAAAACAAAAAACGATTTATCAAAAGAGCACAATCTTATAAAAGTTTAAAAGAGATAAAACAAACTCACAAATTAACTTCCGTCCCACTACTCACACAATCGCCAACTGGAATAAATAATACAAAAGAACCGGAATCAACTAATAAAACATCAAGCGAATCTTCATCAAATAGCGATTCTGAAGAAGATAAAGGAGTTGGTGAAATTTTTATAACTATAAGCCATTCTTCATCACGTAGCGATCTGGATATTAACGATGATAGTTCTGAAGAAAAGAAAGAAGTTGAACGAAATGTTGAAAAAGTAAAATCGCCCGAAATTTCAAAAAAAGCGAATCAAACTCAAAACTTAACTTATTCCGGACCAAAAACACGATCTCGCACTAATCAATTGATGAAAGATAAACCGACATCTTTTCCAACTAAACCTTCAAGGAAAAATGAACGAGAAAACAAAAATGAACGGATAATTTATAATTTAAGATCTACAAGTAAACATCCATTTCACTTAGTTAATAATAACAATGATAACAAATGGAGTTCAACGAGTGAAATAGGTATAACTGAGGATACAAGTAGCAATGTAAAAAAAACAAAAGCGTTTACAACTCCAATTTTTACACAAGTGGAAGAAGAACAAAAAACTTCACAACAACTAAAATCTAATGGTAAACAAAATTCGAAGGATTTTATATTTACATCCACATCGCAGGAAAAATCTACAAACGTAAGCAGTAGTGAAAAAATTCAAAACTCAACATCAACAAATAACAGTTTTATACAAACAAAAAGTGAGGATGTTGGAAAAGATGGGAGTGAAATTAGTGATAATGACTCGACAAGTTCCAAATCGAATTTGTTAGAACAAAAAGCAAAGACATCATCAACTAAAGAAACTTTTAAAATAGATGACAAAACCGTTAAAGACAATAAAAATTCTTCTTTTAATTTTACGAATAATGAAAGTGAAAATAAACGTGTATTTGACTTTACTGGAAATACACAATCTACCAAAAACCCACTACCGCGTACAAAACCTAAGAACATAAACGCATTTGATATTAACCCTCCTAGAAGAACATCACCGATAAATTCGCCGTTCGTACAATCACCATTAAATACAAGTCCAGTCAACGTAGAAACAGATGACCCTAAATTAAGTCCGACGAATCAAACAAACGACGAAACGTCGTCCTCTTCTGATACTGAATCTGATGACATTTTGGAAGAAAACATGTCTACTAAAAATTCACAAAATAATGCAAATGAATCTCCACAAAATATATCGCAAAATTCAGCTTTTAAACAATCACCATTTCAGTTCTCAAATACACAGCAAAATGATTTCAAATCAACAACATTTTCAAAAAAACAGACTAAAAAAGAATCGCATTTAAAACGGACAAATAGTCACATTGATCAAACTCAAACAAGATCTAACAATGCTTGTGGAGGAGATGGTGGTAGTAGTGGAGATGATGATGGTGATGGTTACGATGAGGATGAAGAGGATAATTCGCTTAAAGTTATTGATGCTAGTGATTGTAGCGAAAATATAAATTTTGATTCAACTCTTCATGCAAAACGCAAATCGAAACACACCATTTTAAACCTTTTGGATACTTTAAAATTCAATATGCTAACGATGGAAACAACACCAATTGTAAAAGGGGTTATGTGCGCCACGAAAGAAAAGGGAGACAGCGATTTAACGTTTCAATCGAAAAGCATAGATATAATTGAACGTTTATCCCAATTAGAAATGAACAAAATGTCAATCGTTGACAAACAATTGGAATTTAACAAACTTCAAAAGGAAATTGATGATCAAGATAAACTGTATCGGTATCAATTGAAACGGTTGCAAAAGGAACAAAATCACGAATTAAAACTTCAAAAACTTAAAATGAAAACATACAATTCGACAAAACTAAATAATAATGGAAATGAAGGCTTTTGTAATGATGAACTTGATAGAACTTTATACGAAAAGATGCTAAACACATCAAATGTAGATGAAATGGTTTCATTAAACGATATGTTATTGAAACGGAAGAGAAGTGGCGAAGATGCTAAACGGAACGAATTGGAATACGTTAAAGTCATGTTAGACGCTCAACGAGCAAATTTCGAAGTCATGAATAAGACTCAAAAATTATTCTTTTCGTTTTCGGATGACACTCAAGGTACTAGTTTTAGTTTAAGTAACGAACCTTGTGAATCATCACATTTAATAAAGTTTATGTCTTTATGGGATACTAAAACTCCGGAAGATATAAATACGAATGAATATTTTGAAAAGGAGTCGCTTTTAAATCTAAATCATTTAATTGGCATATCAAAAACAGTAGTTGTAAACTTTAAAACATTTAATGAATATCTTATGGGTTTAAAGAAACCCATTCAAGGATATGGAAATTCCAATACCGTTTTATCATTGAGAATACAACTTTGTAAATTCATGAACAAAGCTGACATGTTTGTGTTTCAAACTAGTGGTCAATACAACTATAAATTTTATGCACTTCCGAAAGAGAATGATATCACTCATTTAACTTTTGAAAATATCAACACGGTAACTTGTAGTAGGTATGTTTTGGAGTGGCCTCTCTCTTCAAATGTTCAGTATTTGGCAGACACCTGGGAATTTATGCAAACTAGAAGTAAGTTTCCAGCTTGTATGATGTACACCGAAAAACCAGAACTCAAAGCTATGACAGTTATGACTCAAAATCGGTCAAGCGCAATTTTAAAGAAACCGATAGCCGTTAGATTTGATGCTAAACCTTCATTACTTGGAAGATATAACGTTAGTTCATACTCTACGATAATTCCGTTGTCTTCATGGTTTACATTTACAAAATATCAAACGAAAGGAAATTTTCATGAAGCGGTCTACAAAAATATGGATGATGGTGATAAAATAGAAGAAGAAAAGATTGTACAGGAGAAAAACGTATACGATATAAAGATTAAACAATTGTTTGATGAAACAAGTTTAGACACTTTAAACAATGAAGAAGCTATAATTCAATTTTTACTGAATTTTATCAAACTTAATTTTTTCCCAAGTATTCCTAGGGAAAAAAGGATGCTTGATGGAAACTGGAAGATATATTATTTAAACTTTATATTATTTCTTTATGATAGTTTACACTACACCCATGGAACGAAAATTTTAGGATTTACGGGATCTTTACATCAACATTATCAGTCCGTTATTGAACCAACACATAAAATAGAACAAACGGATTTTGATTCATTGATTTCATCCCTTTGGATGGTTAACATATCTATAAAAGGACCTATGAAAAAATTGGTTAATCGTTTATGTGTGATGAGAGTGGTTGAATAACAACTGACTAAAAAACTAAAAACTGCAGTACAGTGAAACTAAATTTTACATTTATTCATTTCTTATTGGACGCCCAAAAATGATTGAAAATTCAAGTTTTAGATTATTAAAAATTCAACATGCAGTTTTAGGATTCATTCATATATTCTTGGGAATTCTAGCAGTTGTATTACCCGCAACGGTAGACAAAATCAACTCAAACCAACCGGTATTCATCGCTATACCGCATTGGATAGATTGTGTAACCTATCAACACGAAAAGTATAGTGCTACATTTAACGATCTCTCACTGTTGAATGTAAATGTCATTAGGGCATTTTGTGAGGAAGCACATTCACCCGGTGTCATGTTTATTTCATCTATAAAATATATTGTGTTAGAAACAGAATGGTTTATGTTTACGTTTTTCATATGGACGGGTTTAGCTCATATCTTCTATGTAACATTGTACAAGAACCGATATAGAAATCTATTGGATGCCAATAAATGTCTTAAACTAAGATGGATAGAATATGGATTTTCTGCCGGTATTATGATGGCGATTATAGCTTACTTATCCGGAGTTCAAGATTTTACTGCCCTTTTGTTTATTTTTAAACTGTTCTATATATTAATTGGTTCAGCATATTACAGTTCGAAATTGCCAGCTTCTTGGTTCGTTCTTGTGGGAATGTTTCAATTTTGGATATGGTTATTCGTTCTGTTGCAAATAATCCTTCCTCATGCTGATGTTATTGAAAACATTCCGTGGTTTGTGTTTGTTATTTTTTTTTCCGAATTCGTGTTGTTTAATTTGTTTGCAGTGGTATTCATTTTTGAGAGAAGGGAAACTTTCGATGTTATAAAACTAGAGACCATGTATAACGTTCTATCACTCATCAGTAAAGGACTGTTAATGATTTTGATAACATCAACCGTCTTCATTATATCAACTCGTTAACAATCAGAAATGTTAAGAAGGTTTGATAACCGTTTTAACCGTGTATTTAAACAGTATTGAATGTTCATTAATACATATATTCATACATCATTGTATATAAAGGATGTATACATTAATGTTTCAGTGTTACCGCTTCATTAATGAAAATATAGTTTGGTTTATTTTATTGTTGTTATTATGCATTTACCCTGTTATATGAACGCAAAGAATACATTTGAAATATCTTTGTTCATATAGCTAGGTTAATGTTTGGTAACGAGTGCGACTTTAAAGATTTAATGTTTCAGTTTGTTTCATTTTTCACAAAATGAAATTTAGTATCGGTGAAATTTTACTGTTATCATAAACATCTCACCTATCATTTTGCATGGAAAGAAATATAATTAAACTCATTCCATCATATAGATAGGGTAATGTTTTATAACGTTTGCGACTATGGAACAATCGAAGAAATTCATTTTTCGATGAGAAGTTGGATGGATTGATGTTATATATATGTATAATTTGAAGGGACACACGTTTTATATATCTATATTATGAATGTAGTTTGCATTTCAATTTTGTTCAGTTTTCACTATCATATTAATTTTTTAAAAATATAACAAGAAAATCTTCATCACTTTTAAAAAACTGGTTTTTATTTATTCTGTGATATAAACATTAAAAACTAATAAAAAGTTGAAAGTGCGAAATGTTATTCTTTTTCTCATTTTTCGTTACCTTTTAGAAAAATGATTTTCGTTTAATCGTCAAACGAATTATCAATATATGTTTCCATTTCTGTAGTTGAAATCACTATACAGCAATAAACATCAAAGATTCGTGTGATCGTTCCTTCCATAATGATTTGTTCTTTGCTGGGTAAATTAGATTTGTTGTAAAAACTAATCTCTTTTATTGGAGTGTTTTCAAGTAAGAGAGAAAGCAGTCCTGGTGGAATCTTCAAATTACTGATGACTTGAGTTTTTCCAAATATAATCATCAACGACAAACCCATTTCATCCACTATTACAGTATGGTACATAATGAACTCAAATTGGTGTTCAAACAAACAACTTACGAATTCAGTTATTAAACCAAAACTAGAAAAGTCAATTTTTCTTTTTACGGATTTTACGTAGTTTCTTATTTTGGCAAACAATGAACAAACTGTAGAATTGATCACTAAAGGATATGTTTTTCCTTTATAATCCGCAGAAACGTCTATCGATGTATCTTCAGTGATAGTGTATGTATCTTTACTGATCATTATACAATAGGGTTTTTTGTAAGCATTGATATTAGATTTTGTAATTGTCAAGTGTAAATCTCTAACATCGTATATTGGTTTTTGAATGGACGACTGCTTTGAAGAACCGCAAGGTGGAGACTGTTCATATTTATCGTCTATTTTGAATAAACTGACATATTTCTTTCTATTTTTTTTATACGCTGTAACCATCAACCATTCAACAAATGTATTGGATCGTTTTTTACATTTCTTTGATTCTCGAACTGGTTTTCTTTTTCTCATAGTTTCTTCAAATTGTAAACCTTTTTTCGGAAATTTCATACATGTGCAAAACAACTTATAAAAACTAAACCGAAAAGAAGTATAAAAAATATTATTTATTTAATATTTCACTTAAGATGTTTATAAACAGTTTTTTTTCTGTTATTGAAAATACTAAAATCAAAAAAATATATTTAATATAACTCAGTTAAAACTTTTTTCATAAAAGAAGAAGACGGTTAAACTTGGAAACGCATAAACGATAGTTTGTTAAAAATGAGTTTTTACGAAAATCCAAATGGACAGGGAGGTTTATACTCCATAGTAGACATTAATCGTTTATTTGGAGAATCGAGAGTTTTCACAGACCCAACTCAACATTACGATGAAAACGTACAACCCTTTCTCCGTCATTGGACTGATGGATTTCTTCAATCTGTTATGAATGAAGATAAAATAACGCTTGAAACGGTTAGAAAAAATATCACAATCCTGTACAATACGCTATCTCTATGTAATCATAAAGCGAATTTGAGAGAACATCCCGTAGGAACGGTTTTTGCTCATTCGGTATTAACCGAAACAAACACAGACGGTTTAACTTTAAAATCAATTTACCAGTTAGATCAAACTAAATTAGGTTCTATTACACAAGTGGGTGAACCGGCACCAGAAAATATACAGTTTGTAAAGTACACCAATATAATCCGTTTCATCACGTTCAACAGAACTTTGCACATTGGTATAGGTGATGTTGAACCTGAAGTTTTTAGAAACGTAATTCTCGCTCTTGAACTGTTAACGCATCAAAGATTTATTTCCGCAGAACAAAGAAAGTATGTTGGTGAAAATTATCACAACCCGTTAGATGAGCCTGAATCGAAAAGGAAATTACAAGAGTTAAGAAACTTCATAATAAACATAAACCGCAGACAAATTTCAGCTCAAAGTGCAAACGCAGCTTCAAATACCCTTGTTGCGGTGATGGAAGTTATCAGACAGAGTCCATTTTCGACAACCATGCCTAGACATCCTACTTTATGTACCGGATCATTTCAAGACATATACTTAGATTTTTTAGCTATGTCTGAAGTTTCATTGTACGGAATAAACAAGTGGAACGGTGTTCATCCCGAAATGAGAAATAGTTTAGATTATTTTGAGTCATTAATGGGCACCTTTGAGACGAATACAGATAATATAACAACTCCACAACATCACCTACCTATGTTGATAAGTAACGGAAAAGAGATGAAACCTACAGTTGTCATATGGGTGTTACCAAACACTTTCGATTATATGTTGAATAAAACGAAGCTACTTACGACGCATTATGGTAGCGTTCGACAGGTTTTGTCGAAATTGACGTTGTCACACAAGGATTTTAATCCAATGAACCATATGGCTCCCCAAGAGAGTGTTCGGCAAGAAGGATACGATTTTATTCTCGACAAAAACGGAACAATGTCTCATAATATATACGAATTTCCAAATACGTTTCATACAATGACGTTGAAAGGTAAAGTAGCTCTGGTCGTTCCGTTAGATCAAAGTGTATTGCCGGAAAAAAGTTTGAACGAATGCGGGTTAAGAAATATCACTTGTTTTGACACAATAATACCGCAAGGAACTGTGTTAACAGATACAGGTTTACCAAACAGGCAAGGTTTCGGTTGCTTAAGACCAAGTACTGTCAGTTTTAGAGACCATCATGGAAAGCTACACACTATACCTGAAATTAATTGGGAATCAACCGCGTGGATGTTTTTTGTAAACAATTGTTTTAATCCGTTTTACTGTTGCGCCTCAGAAAATGATCGAGGTTTGAAAATTTTCGATGAAGTTGGTAGATTGCTTTTTAGAGGCACTGTATATATCGACGATTCCGTTTTTCGCGCTCAAGGAGAGTACAAACAAAAACCCAATCATACATTAAAAAATATAGAGCAATCGTTCTTGTTTTTCTCAAAACACACAAACACGAAAGAATCAAATCGAGAATATAACAGTGAGAATTCAATAATGTTGAACACGCTAGTTATTGATAATTATTATTACGATGAAAATCTTTTCGTAAACAATGTTATAAACTGTATGGCTAGATATGAAGAGTTCTCCAAACAAGTGGCAACTATAATGAACGCATGCTTTCCACATCAAAGTGAAGATGACATTTTCGAATCGACGTATACTATTCCAAAAGTTGGAGATCATAAGATTCCCGCAACACAAAAAAAAGAGTTGATTGTACCTTCATCAGGTGATCTCTTTGGTGATAGCGCGTTACAATCATATCCCAAAAGAAAACTCTATAGAAGTATAGACTTGATAGTTTCTAACATAATGAGCAAAGTGATAGCCGGGTTGGATTCATTAGCTGTACCTTTGGTTATAAACAACGGACGGAAAGAGTTGGATGATCAGCTGCAAAACAGATTGCATTTCGTTGTAAGAGTAGTTAGGGGTTTTCCGAATGCTGCCTACACTTTAACGCCAAATATGTTAAACTTGATAAATCCTGGTTTTTCGATAATGTGGTTAATGGAAAACATATTGGAAGATGAAGGAATAGTAATGAGCAGACCGGCGAGCTTCACCAACATTTCTTCACTACCTCTAGCTAAACGAGAAACCAAAGCCAACTCGCCATTCGCATACACCTATCAAAATAACGTGGCTATATACAAACAAGCGCTCAATCACGGATCTATTGCCGTTCCCAATGCCTATTTTTCTAAAAACATCTCCCTCACCACAACGTTTTGTTTAGGACCAGAAGAGCTCGGTGTAAACCATTGGGAAAAAAATCAAAACCTGATCAATGGTTCTTTTGAAAACAATGAATGGTTTCAAGCGGATAAATCCATGACAAATTCGCCTTGGATTCCTTTAATAGCGGGACCGTACCAACCAATTAGTTATTGGAACGGATATATGAGCCCTGTAGGTAGAGTAAATGGGCATTATGAAAGCCAAGCTGATTTTGAAGATAGATTTTACAATCCGAACGAAATGGATATTTTGCATCCCGGAGTTTACACAATGAATACAGTTTGGACCAACATGAACGTGAACATTAACAGATGTCTGTTAATTCACCCTAACGCTTATGAGGATAAATTCTTTCCTTTGTACAAATACGTACACTTCAACCCTTATAGTAACATTAGAAATAACATATACAAAATAAATTGCAACAGATTGAATGGTATGAAAAACCCAACACAACAGAATTTTAATTACGAAGTGACAGATAGATGTGTGTTGGCTAAACTTATCTCACACGTTAGTGGTGTAGCGCTTGTGAAAACGTGCGCTTCAGACCCAACACTACTTGCCCCGGATAAAAAGTTAAAAACCCCAGTTACTGGTGTTATACATGGAACTAACTCTAATTGTCTACATTACAAAATAACCGGAGGTGTAAATTTCGAGAAATTTGAAAAACACGGAGTGAATCATTATACATTCTATTAAAACTGAAAAAAATGTAAACGTTTTAAAGTGTAAAAGAGTTTAAAGATTGTAAAATTAGAACAACCAATTAAAATAAGTCACGTGATTATAAGTAAATAAACCATTATATATATAAAAGGAGCTTTCGGTTATTATTTAGTAAAGGGGTTTTATATGTTTGTGTATACAAATCACCATTTGAAAACCCAAAAACGGAACAAGAAAAAAAACTAACAACATGCGATCAACATTCCTTGATGAATTTGGATCACAGGTTGAAAAATCCCAGCATATTCCTCTAACCTGTTGTCTATTCGCTATGACGAAACCTTATGAAGGAGATGAACTAAGTTTCGACAGAATAGATGATGAATCATATGGATCATGGTACAAATCAGAACCGTGTGGAGATTTCAGCATTGAAGCGCTTGTTACTAGGATGGAATGTGATAAAGATCCATCTTTCATCATCGTCTTTGACGATTTATTAAATGAACACGAAAAGATTTTGAGTGGAAAAGGGACTGTTGGCGATCATCTTGCAGGAAAAATGAATTTTTCAGAATTACTACTTCCAAAAGGAGGAATTTCAATAAGTCGCATTAGGGTGAAAGGAGAATGTTTTGATGCGCAAGTGAGTTTTAGTGATATGGAGAAGATATGTTCTCACTGTATACACTCCCGTTGTTTGGTGAATTGGGTATGCGATAAAGCGGGACATATGAACTCGACTAAAATCGGACAGACGTCCTACCCACTAAAGTTTAAACGATTGATATACGAACATGTTTTACATGATTATAATTGTTGTTCACTCACCGAACAAACACACTTAATGGTTAAACGTGTGAAGGATGAATTTTGTAAAGTGAACAGTTTAAAAACTAAAATCAACAGTTTATCTGTAAAAAAAATGGTCAACGAAGGGAAACAGTTAAGCGAAGATGTTTCTCATTCAAGATATCTTTCGTTTCAAACACTCATATCTTCAATGGACTGTACAAAATATCCAACGAAGGTCATTGTCGATTAAACAGTGAACGCAAAAAACTAAACTCTTTGGTGTACAAAATAGAAAAACTGCGTAGTTCGTTTTCAAGTGTGTGTATTAACGTTAGAATAAGTTTGTTTGTTTTCGTATGTATGTTTGTATGTTTATGAATATAATGTATGCATAATGGGATTATAGTTAGTCGGTTAGTATTTACTAGTAAAACGAATGTAACATACAAAAAAATGAGAAAAACCAAAAAAAATAAGCAGTTGTATTGTATATCTCAAATTATATTATGTCAGCACAAACTTTTTTTTAAAAAACGGGGGGGGTGTGAGTTTTGCGTTTAAATTGACGATGAGTTTATACGAGTTTCACTCTTCAAGTTCGCATATGACACAATTTAGTTAGTAGCTGATGGAAATTAGTTTTGGGGCTGGTAAAACGTTTGATGTGAAATTTGTATAATTTGCGATTGTTTTAAGTTTTGTTGTATATTTGTTTGCATTGAACATATTTTGTACGATTGAAAAATTTTCCTATATTGTAAAATGTATATTATAGATGTTTATTTTCGTGTGACTGTAAATAAACGTAATGATAGTTTTACAAAACCGTTTGAGTCTTTTTTATAGTTTTTAGCGATGTGGATGAAAATAACGAGGATTTTAACAAGGTTTTTGAGTTAAGGGCGGAAAAAATTGAAAATAAAAAAAAAAGAGAGAGTCTCAAAAAAACTGTCATAAATTATAACATGTAAACTAGTTTGTCCAAAAACTGTGTTCAAAAAAAGGACTGAACCTTATCTATACTATAATCGATGATGACCAATAAAGTTATTTATTGTTGTCCTAGATACACACCCTACAAAGGTAATTAGGTTAATAACGCCCAAACCCTTAAAGTCACGTGCTTATATAAGCCAATCGAAAAAGTGTAATGGCGGCACTTCCTGTTAACAAAAAAACCGGAAGTTGAAACCAACGAAGATATTTTTCTCAATTTTAAAGGATTGAGAATATTACTGAACGTATTTTCACTCAAAAATATGAACACAGATTTCTCAATTTTAAAGGATTGAGAATATTACTGAACGCATTTTCACTCAAAAATATCAACACTGATAGTATTTTCCTTTTTCTCTGTTGAGTTTTCATACGGTTTTTAGGAAGTTTGCTTTTTTTTGGGTGATTGAAAACTATCAGTTCATATTCCTGATTTTGTTGTGGAGTTTTTTCGGTTTTTAGTGAGTTTCTTTTCGGTGACTTTACTCCTTTACTTATTGGGTTTTTTTTGTGGCAACTGAAAATAGTCAGTTCATATTTCTAATTTCGTTCGTTTGGCTGTGAATTGTACCCATACTTATACAAATTCAACTACGAAAAAACAGAAGAAATTTGTACATTTCAAATACAAATTTTTATTTTGGATAATTGAAGTTTACAACCATTAACAATATATACATATAATATATATATACAACAATATACAAACAGAGAATTGATAGCACAAGTTCACAATCCTTAACTAAATTGAATAAATTGTATTTTACTCAACTGTAATTTCACACTTTTTTAACAGGAACCAAATAAATTGTCTTTTCGTCCACGTATGAACAAACACAGAAAATTCTATTTACACTATTTACACAATTTCACTCCAAACCAAAAATTAAATGTCTGTACTAAACACTATACACAAATTTATTTACAATATTTTACAGAAATGAATTTTACGAGCAAAAATCGCAAAATATTAATCAGGTTTTCTATTTCTGTTTCTTAGGTTGTCTTTTAGTGTAAACTCTTCGTTTCGTCTCCTTTTTTGCTGGAACTTTGGGTACAACGAATTCATCATCATTTTGGTTAGAAGAAGAACAACCTGAAACACTTTGCACAGCATTGTGTTTCGTCGGACTGCTCTCTTCATCTTCAGGTTTCGTTTCATAATCTTCAAATTGTGGAGTATGAAGTGGTGTTTGGGGTGCAAAATTTCTCGATATTTGCAATAAATTTAACAACCCTTTACGCCCACTTTGTATATCAAACGCTGACGGCAATTTTGTACCTGACTCTTTATTCTCCTCAGCACCTGACAAAATATTTCTAGTTTTCTTTACGGTAATGGAATGCCCTGAAAACGAGACCACATACAAATCCGCTTTGGTCAAGTTTTCTTTGGCGAGATCTGCCATAAAAGGTTCTGTTTCATTGAGGTAACAACTTTGACAGTACTTCGCAACCAGTTTTCTCTCCGACACGATCATAGGACCGTACTTCACCCGTTCCTTTCTACAGCAAATGCAAATCGTTTTGTCTGACGCAATTTGGCGCATAACCTCAGTGGGAGCTTTAATGTTTTTTCGGTACGCGATATTTTCCCTAATTCGTCTCTTAGTACTACCGCCGGTAAGCTCTAACACCAAGGCTACGATCCTAACAGCAGCCATCTCGGCCCAGGACATTAGTTCTGGCGAGTTTTTCGCCGCCTCTACTAACCTGTTATGTATGGACAGTATTCTGCTGTCAATGTCATAATTGATACATTTCAGCCCTTCTTCCTCAAGTTCTTCCTCAGTTTTCTCATATTTCTCACAGTTCATCTCGGCCAATTCTTGTGAGTACATGGGCATCCATGTGAGGTAATACATAAACTCCTGCGGAGTTATAAACTTCAGGAGTTTTGCATCCTCACAATCTATATTGAAACCCTGTAACCTCTCCCAATAACCATAAAATTGATGGTTCGGATCCACGTCCTCAAATTTGGGCAAACAGAAATTTACTTTGTTATTACCGTTAGGAACGGTTTTCATGACCAAATCCAGTTGCCCAAGAAATTTGTTAAAATCCTTACCGTTTTTACCACAAATTGGGTTTGCACACACTAAAGCCCTACCGTCTACTAAACCTTTAGTCATGTTCGTCAACACGTCCAATTTATGTTGCATCGTTTTGAATTCCTCTTTAGTTGGCGCAACAACTTCTTTCATTTTCGTGATGGCTGCAACCAATCTACCTGTACTCTCTTTATCATTGGTTCCTTGTTGTTGTTTTAACTGGTCTAGAAAATCCTTCATATGCCTTACCTGAATAGTATTAGCTTCGTCTCCCGAGACGGTTGGAACCTGCGTTTGTGCCGGTGCATAAGTTGGTGCATTTTCACCAACAGCCTGTTTTTTGTGAGGCGGACAGGCGGTCTCAGCGTGTTTCTCATTAGAGTGAGAACGTTTGACAGGCTTCTCATTCTCATTATTTCGTCTGTATTGACGTTTTTCCCGATCAAAAATCATCAAAGGCTTACTTGTAGGTTTTGCAGAGGTCGGTTGCTCCACCGTTTGTGCTACCATTCTTGTGTATTTAACGTTATGTTGTATCTGACGCCTATTAGTACCATCATCATCATCATTTTTATCATCATCATCATCGTCTTCTTCCGAAGAAGAAGACGAAGAAGAAGATGAGTAATACGAATTGTTGGAATCCGAATCACCATCATCTTCTTCTGGTTTTGCACAAACAACTTCACTTACCTTATTTTTCGTTGAGGATTTCGAAGCCTTAGTGCTATTACGTGGCGGAGGCATCTTTATCTCTTCCTCAAATTCGCTTTCGCTATCACTACTGACTAGGTGAATTTCGGTTTTCGCGAAACAGTTTTCATCTCGGGTGTCATTTGACAACGAATTTATGATCGCATCGTTTTGATCGACAACTGGTTGCGAGATATTGTCATTTGCTGTTACAAATTCCTCCCAAAATTTATCGTTAGCCACTTGAGCATTTGTGAATTCTATGCTTTGAACAGCGGCCTCGGTCTCTTCGTACGAACCCCCACGATACTTATCATTAACGTTTGCAGAAGAAGAAGAAGGAACATAAGTGGTTGCCGTTAAAATTTCAGATTCGTCGCTGTTTTCCACGGACTTAGATTCAGCGATTCTTTGTTCGTCGAAAACAGCGTCGCTCCTAACCCGTTCCGCATTCGCATTCCCACCGCTATAAGAGGGTGAGGGAGACTTTGCCTTCTTTTCGGACTTTAACCGTTTTCCTTGAGAGGAATCTAGTGTTTGGCATTCCTTTAACTCTGGTTTTTGCGAGTGTTTTCTACACTCCTGAACCATCATGAAGTAATTAACGCATAATTTATCATCAAACCCACTCCACATAGTTTTGCCAAACACGTTTCCATCATAAACGAAAAAGTCCACTTCGGACCTCATTCTTGATCGAAACGTGTACTCTAAAATTTCCAATCTGTCACAAAATTCTTTTTTGAACGATGTGTTCCACGAATCTGCAGCATCCCTGTAACGGTATGCCTTGGTGAGCATTCCCATTATCTGAGTGAACTGAGATTCGGACAAGTGAAGCGGATTTTTTTCTGGAACACTCATACGGATGATGACCGCCCACAAAACGGCCGACGGTTTGTATAAAAAGGGCTGATTAGTGGGACCAAAATACTCGTCAAACTGTTGTTTGTGACTCAAGAATTCATTTCGAACTCTTTTCCAGAGTGAACTCGTTTCAAAAGCTCTTTCATCACTAACATCATTTTGACTGGTATTTGTTTCCAACATCCCAACGAAACAATCCACAATTTGACGTAGAGCTTTCAACACTTTCGTGAAATCCTCTTCGCTAAATTGTCGAGTGTAATCACACGTGAAACATTCCATCAACCATACAATTAACAAACGATTCTTGAATCCAAACATTTTGGTTGCTTCCATTAATTCGACTGAAAAGTCCTTGAAAATTCTCCCTTTTAGCGTTTCCATACATCTAGCGGAATGTGGGTCTAACATGCTATCCTTAAACCAGTTTGCATGGTCACCTACAAACGCTCTAATTATCAAACTTAAGTTCGGTGAAACCACCATCTCTTCTGTAACGTACACATTGGCGTTTTCGTACCAACGGTCGAAACGTTCCCTCACCCAACCAGCGCAGTCTTTGTCCTCATGCCCGTCTCCATAATTCTGCTCCAGAGTTAGTAGAGACATGGCCGTGCGGAAGTATTTCCTCCGATACGCCTATATAAAAAAAACAGACAAAAAAACCCACTATAAGTTTCAAGATTCTAAAACTCAAACAGTCAATTTTACCGTTTCATCGAAATTAAACTCAAAATTGTACTATTCGTAACAAAAACAGTATAAATGAAATTTTAGTTTCGTTATTAGTTAATGGAAAAACGTTAAAGGATAATACAGAAAAAAAATACTTACAACATCATCAAAATTTTTGGTTGATTTTCCTTCACCTTTGGAACTCATACTTGTGGGTTTTTTTGAAGGGGGCTTCTTAACAGTTTTTTCTCAAAACTAAAAAATAAAAAAAAAACAGTTTTAATATAATACAATAAAACACAAACAAGAAAAGTTACATTTTGCACAAAATTTATTTCACATATTTTTTATAAACAATTTATCGTTCAATTGTTTTTTCTGATATACATCTAAAAGTTTTAAAAATCGCTGATATAAACCATGGTCAAAGAACATCACAGATAATAAATCGTGTCCAACTTTCCAGTAACCATTTGTAGCACTAGCTAGATGTTTAGCCAAACTAACAAGTGTACTATTCATTCTATAGTAGTCTAACAACACTATCATGAATCTTATATCATACTGTCTGCATAAATAGTTCATGAAAATGTCTATCCTAGACATGTCTTCAATGAAATGCAAAACATCCAACCGAAACTCTTCTTCGTCAACATATTCCAATGGGTGCAATGCCATGTGAAGAGTTTTAATAACACTGTCCTTTAGAATCATCACTTTATTCTCAGCATCGTACATTTCTGGATTGAATTTCAGTGCGTTCGAGAAAAATTTAGACCTAGAAACCAAACTCTCAAGACATTCAATTTTACAATAGAATTCGTTTTCGTAAGTTGAATTCATTGCAAATCTAAAGGAAATATGAAAGGAGTTGAAAATTACTTTTTAGTACACAAAAGTCCACCAAACACGTCTTCTTCTCTAACAGATTTTAACGCTTCTCTTCTTCTCTTTACAAGATTTGACGCTCGTCAACCCAGGCAACTACACCAAAGCTCAAAATGCACCGACGTGAGTTCTCTAACAGACTAATCTGAAAAATAAATGGCAACCAAAACTTAACGAACCGACAGGAATTATAATCGAACTGACTTTTCAACATTAAAATCTGTCTTTACAAACGTTCTAACTAATGAATGAATGAATGGTCACACAAACCATTTCTATTTAAAATCATCTTAAAAATGAACCAGAAAAACAGCCCAGTTTCGTAGCGTTAGTCTTACAAATATATGGAAATTCGATGAAATATTCATCACAAACTGAACACGAAAATCTCAGAGTTTGGAAGGAAAAACTAAACCAAAAAAAATTCATTTCATATATATATCCATACAACTTACAAACGTTGAATAGGAAAAATCTTTTAACGGGAACATAATCAACCGAAAAAATTTACGGAAAGGGTAAAACCTTAGAAAATCCACATACCTTGTACAATAAAATCCTGTATCCTTTTTTCTCCTTTTTCTCCTTTTTCTATTATGAATTAAATGATTGCCACAACTCCAACGTTAACTCTTCAACAGAAAATTAGCGAAAAATAATTAATTAAATTGTTCAGTCAAACAACACACTTCCAAACACCAACGGGTCTAATAGCTGAATGAGATACCCCCACTAATAATCACTCGCCTTATATACCATAAAACTGACCCGATGAACCTTATGTGTTTGCTAAGAGGGGGGGAGTTTACATATGACTGATTTTATCGGTGACATGGTTTGTGGGCGGGGTATGTTTGTAAACTCCCCCCCTCTTAGCAAACACATAAGGTTCATCGGGTCAGTTTTATGGTATATAAGGCGAGTGATTATTAGTGGGGGTATCTCATTCAGCTATTAGACCCGTTGGTGTTTGGAAGTGTGTTGTTTGACTGAACAATTTAATTAATTATTTTTCGCTAATTTTCTGTTGAAGAGTTAACGTTGGAGTTGTGGCAATCATTTAATTCATAATAGAAAAAGGAGAAAAAGGAGAAAAAAGGATACAGGATTTTATTGTACAAGGTATGTGGATTTTCTAAGGTTTTACCCTTTCCGTAAATTTTTTCGGTTGATTATGTTCCCGTTAAAAGATTTTTCCTATTCAACGTTTGTAAGTTGTATGGATATATATATGAAATGAATTTTTTTTGGTTTAGTTTTTCCTTCCAAACTCTGAGATTTTCGTGTTCAGTTTGTGATGAATATTTCATCGAATTTCCATATATTTGTAAGACTAACGCTACGAAACTGGGCTGTTTTTCTGGTTCATTTTTAAGATGATTTTAAATAGAAATGGTTTGTGTGACCATTCATTCATTCATTAGTTAGAACGTTTGTAAAGACAGATTTTAATGTTGAAAAGTCAGTTCGATTATAATTCCTGTCGGTTCGTTAAGTTTTGGTTGCCATTTATTTTTCAGATTAGTCTGTTAGAGAACTCACGTCGGTGCATTTTGAGCTTTGGTGTAGTTGCCTGGGTTGACGAGCGTCAAATCTTGTAAAGAGAAGAAGAGAAGCGTTAAAATCTGTTAGAGAAGAAGACGTGTTTGGTGGACTTTTGTGTACTAAAAAGTAATTTTCAACTCCTTTCATATTTCCTTTAGATTTGCAATGAATTCAACTTACGAAAACGAATTCTATTGTAAAATTGAATGTCTTGAGAGTTTGGTTTCTAGATCTAACTATTTCTCGAACGCACTGAAATTCAATCCAGAAATGTACGATGCTGAGAATAAAGTGATGATTCTAAAGGACAGTGTTATTAAAACTCTTCACATGGCATTGCACCCATTGGAATATGTTGACGAAGAAGAGTTTCGGTTGGATGTTTTGCATTTCATTGAAGACATGTCTAGGATAGACATTTTCATGAACTATTTATGCAGACAGTATGATATAAGATTCATGATAGTGTTGTTAGACTACTATAGAATGAATAGTACACTTGTTAGTTTGGCTAAACATCTAGCTAGTGCTACAAATGGTTACTGGAAAGTTGGACACGATTTATTATCTGTGATGTTCTTTGACCATGGTTTATATCAGCGATTTTTAAAACTTTTAGATGTATATCAGAAAAAACAATTGAACGATAAATTGTTTATAAAAAATATGTGAAATAAATTTTGTGCAAAATGTAACTTTTCTTGTTTGTGTTTTATTGTATTATATTAAAACTGTTTTTTTTTTATTTTTTAGTTTTGAGAAAAAACTGTTAAGAAGCCCCCTTCAAAAAAACCCACAAGTATGAGTTCCAAAGGTGAAGGAAAATCAACCAAAAATTTTGATGATGTTGTAAGTATTTTTTTTCTGTATTATCCTTTAACGTTTTTCCATTAACTAATAACGAAACTAAAATTTCATTTATACTGTTTTTGTTACGAATAGTACAATTTTGAGTTTAATTTCGATGAAACGGTAAAATTGACTGTTTGAGTTTTAGAATCTTGAAACTTATAGTGGGTTTTTTTGTCTGTTTTTTTTATATAGGCGTATCGGAGGAAATACTTCCGCACGGCCATGTCTCTACTAACTCTGGAGCAGAATTATGGAGACGGGCATGAGGACAAAGACTGCGCTGGTTGGGTGAGGGAACGTTTCGACCGTTGGTACGAAAACGCCAATGTGTACGTTACAGAAGAGATGGTGGTTTCACCGAACTTAAGTTTGATAATTAGAGCGTTTGTAGGTGACCATGCAAACTGGTTTAAGGATAGCATGTTAGACCCACATTCCGCTAGATGTATGGAAACGCTAAAAGGGAGAATTTTCAAGGACTTTTCGGTCGAATTAATGGAAGCAACCAAAATGTTTGGATTCAAGAATCGTTTGTTAATTGTATGGTTGATGGAATGTTTCACGTGTGATTACACTCGACAATTTAGCGAAGAGGATTTCACGAAAGTGTTGAAAGCTCTACGTCAAATTGTGGATTGTTTCGTTGGGATGTTGGAAACAAATACCAGTCAAAATGATGTTAGTGATGAAAGAGCTTTTGAAACGAGTTCACTCTGGAAAAGAGTTCGAAATGAATTCTTGAGTCACAAACAACAGTTTGACGAGTATTTTGGTCCCACTAATCAGCCCTTTTTATACAAACCGTCGGCCGTTTTGTGGGCGGTCATCATCCGTATGAGTGTTCCAGAAAAAAATCCGCTTCACTTGTCCGAATCTCAGTTCACTCAGATAATGGGAATGCTCACCAAGGCATACCGTTACAGGGATGCTGCAGATTCGTGGAACACATCGTTCAAAAAAGAATTTTGTGACAGATTGGAAATTTTAGAGTACACGTTTCGATCAAGAATGAGGTCCGAAGTGGACTTTTTCGTTTATGATGGAAACGTGTTTGGCAAAACTATGTGGAGTGGGTTTGATGATAAATTATGCGTTAATTACTTCATGATGGTTCAGGAGTGTAGAAAACACTCGCAAAAACCAGAGTTAAAGGAATGCCAAACACTAGATTCCTCTCAAGGAAAACGGTTAAAGTCCGAAAAGAAGGCAAAGTCTCCCTCACCCTCTTATAGCGGTGGGAATGCGAATGCGGAACGGGTTAGGAGCGACGCTGTTTTCGACGAACAAAGAATCGCTGAATCTAAGTCCGTGGAAAACAGCGACGAATCTGAAATTTTAACGGCAACCACTTATGTTCCTTCTTCTTCTTCTGCAAACGTTAATGATAAGTATCGTGGGGGTTCGTACGAAGAGACCGAGGCCGCTGTTCAAAGCATAGAATTCACAAATGCTCAAGTGGCTAACGATAAATTTTGGGAGGAATTTGTAACAGCAAATGACAATATCTCGCAACCAGTTGTCGATCAAAACGATGCGATCATAAATTCGTTGTCAAATGACACCCGAGATGAAAACTGTTTCGCGAAAACCGAAATTCACCTAGTCAGTAGTGATAGCGAAAGCGAATTTGAGGAAGAGATAAAGATGCCTCCGCCACGTAATAGCACTAAGGCTTCGAAATCCTCAACGAAAAATAAGGTAAGTGAAGTTGTTTGTGCAAAACCAGAAGAAGATGATGGTGATTCGGATTCCAAACAATTCGTAATACTCATCTTCTTCTTCGTCTTCTTCTTCGGAAGAAGACGATGATGATGATGATAAAAATGATGATGATGATGGTACTAATAGGCGTCAGATACAACATAACGTTAAATACACAAGAATGGTAGCACAAACGGTGGAGCAACCGACCTCCGCAAAACCTACAAGTAAGGCCTTTGATGATTTTTGATCGGGAAAAACGTCAATACAGACGAAATAATGAGAATGAGAAGCCTGTCAAACGTTCTCACTCTAATGAGAAACACGCTGAGACCGCCTGTCCGCCTCACAAAAAAACAGGCTGTTGGTGAAAATGCACCAACTTATGCACCGGCACAAACGCAGGTTCCAACCGTCTCGGGAGACGAAGCTAATACTATTCAGGTAAGGCATATGAAGGATTTTCTAGACCAGTTAAAACAACAACAAGGAACCAATGATAAAGAGAGTACAGGTAGATTGGTTGCAGCCATCACGAAAATGAAAGAAGTTGTTGCGCCAACTAAAGAGGAATTCAAAACGATGCAACATAAATTGGACGTGTTGACGAACATGACTAAAGGTTTAGTAGACGGTAGGGCTTTAGTGTGTGCAAACCCAATTTGTGGTAAAAACGGTAAGGATTTTAACAAATTTCTTGGGCAACTGGATTTGGTCATGAAAACCGTTCCTAACGGTAATAACAAAGTAAATTTCTGTTTGCCCAAATTTGAGGACGTGGATCCGAACCATCAATTTTATGGTTATTGGGAGAGGTTACAGGGTTTCAATATAGATTGTGAGGATGCAAAACTCCTGAAGTTTATAACTCCGCAGGAGTTTATGTATTACCTCACATGGATGCCCATGTACTCACAAGAATTGGCCGAGATGAACTGTGAGAAATATGAGAAAACTGAGGAAGAACTTGAGGAAGAAGGGCTGAAATGTATCAATTATGACATTGACAGCAGAATACTGTCCATACATAACAGGTTAGTAGAGGCGGCGAAAAACTCGCCAGAACTAATGTCCTGGGCCGAGATGGCTGCTGTTAGGATCGTAGCCTTGGTGTTAGAGCTTACCGGCGGTAGTACTAAGAGGACGAATTAGGGAAAATATCGCGTACCGAAAAAACATTAAAGCTCCCACTGAGGTTATGCGCCAAATTGCGTCAGACAAAACGATTTGCATTTGCTGTAGAAAGGAACGGGTGAAGTACGGTCCTATGATCGTGTCGGAGAGAAAACTGGTTGCGAAGTACTGTCAAAGTTGTTACCTCAATGAAACAGAACCTTTTATGGCAGATCTCGCCAAAGAAAACTTGACCAAAGCGGATTTGTATGTGGTCTCGTTTTCAGGGCATTCCATTACCGTAAAGAAAACTAGAAATATTTTGTCAGGTGCTGAGGAGAATAAAGAGTCAGGTACAAAATTGCCGTCAGCGTTTGATATACAAAGTGGGCGTAAAGGGTTGTTAAATTTATTGCAAATATCGAGAAATTTTGCACCCCAAACACCACTTCATACTCCACAATTTGAAGATTATGAAACGAAACCTGAAGATGAAGAGAGCAGTCCGACGAAACACAATGTTGTGCAAAGTGTTTCAGGTTGTTCTTCTTCTAACCAAAATGATGATGAATTCGTTTGTACCCAAAGTTCCAGCAAAAAAGGAGACGAAACGAAGAGTTTACACTAAAAGACAACCTAAGAAACAGAAATAGAAAACCTGATTAATATTTTGCGATTTTTGCTCGTAAAATTCATTTCTGTAAAATATTGTAAATAAATTTGTGTATAGTGTTTAGTACAGACATTTAATTTTTGGTTTGGAGTGAAATTGTGTAAATAGTGTAAATAGAATTTTCTGTGTTTGTTCATACGTGGACGAAAAGACAATTTATTTGGTTCCTGTTAAAAAAGTGTGAAATTACAGTTGAGTAAAATACAATTTATTCAATTTAGTTAAGGATTGTGAACTTGTGCTATCAATTCTCTGTTTGTATATTGTTGTATATATATTATATGTATATATTGTTAATGGTTGTAAACTTCAATTATCCAAAATAAAAAATTTGTATTTGAAATGTACAAATTTCTTCTGTTTTTTCGTAGTTGAATTTGTATAAGTATGGGTACAATTCACAGCCAAACGAACGAAATTAGAAATATGAACTGACTATTTTCAGTTGCCACAAAAAAAAACCCAATAAGTAAAGGAGTAAAGTCACCGAAAAGAAACTCACTAAAAACCGAAAAAACTCCACAACAAAATCAGGAATATGAACTGATAGTTTTCAATCACCCAAAAAAAAGCAAACTTCCTAAAAACCGTATGAAAACTCAACAGAGAAAAAGGAAAATACTATCAGTGTTGATATTTTTGAGTGAAAATGCGTTCAGTAATATTCTCAATCCTTTAAAATTGAGAAATCTGTGTTCATATTTTTGAGTGAAAATACGTTCAGTAATATTCTCAATCCTTTAAAATTGAGAAAAATATCTTCGTTAGTTTCAACTTCCGGTTTTTTTTGTTAACAGGGAAGTGCCGCCATTACACTTTTTCGATTGGCTTATATAAGCACGTGACTTTAAGGGTTTGGGCGTTATTAACCTAATTACCTTTGTAGGGTGTGTATCTAGGACA
Source organism: Corbicula japonica (assembly GCA_038501625.1). NCBI lineage: Eukaryota > Metazoa > Mollusca > Bivalvia > Venerida > Cyrenidae > Corbicula > Corbicula japonica. The sequence continues at coordinate 522 of JAZAYU010000921.1, read as the reverse complement.
ACAATAAATAACTTTATTGGTCATCATCGATTATAGTATAGATAAGGTTCAGTCCTTTTTTTGAACACAGTTTTTGGACAAACTAGTTTACATGTTATAATTTATGACAGTTTTTTTGAGACTCTCTCTTTTTTTTTTATTTTCAATTTTTTCCGCCCTTAACTCAAAAACCTTGTTAAAATCCTCGTTATTATCATCCACATCGCTAAAAACTATAAAAAAGACTCAAACGGTTTTGTAAAACTATCATTACGTTTATTTACAGTCACACGAAAATAAACATCTATAATATACATTTTACAATATAGGAAAATTTTTCAATCGTACAAAATATGTTCAATGCAAACAAATATACAACAAAACTTAAAACAATCGCAAATTATACAAATTTCACATCAAACGTTTTACCAGCCCCAAAACTAATTTCCATCAGCTACTAACTAAATTGTGTCATATGCGAACTTGAAGAGTGAAACTCGTATAAACTCATCGTCAATTTAAACGCAAAACTCACACCCCCCC